>JAMKCH010013870.1:0-51894 GCA_023653785.1 Ophioderma brevispina | reverse complement strand
TGATTTGAAGAAAGCCGAATCGATGTTTCGCCAGGTGAGAAATTACCTTAAATATGACTTTACTTTGAGTGTTCTGTTGTGAAAAATAAAATCGAATCGGTTAATTCAGAGTTCGGGATCATATTTCAGCATAGTCAGTAGAATGATTTTGCTTCCAAATCTATAATATATAAAATCCTTTCACATTTAAATAGGTCCACTGAATCGCCATGACAGCGCTTATAAGTTGTTCACGTATTTTTTGATCATTGTTCCAGCAAGTGAATCACTTGGGTAAAAAATTTAATATTAGGACAACTTCAAAGTATTCTGGTATTGAATCGCTAGTATCAACTGAAGACGTATCCGCTAGAATGTGTAAAATATTAAACATCACATGTATCTCTCACAAGCAGTATTTTTGAGTTCATGTTTTCTGGATTGTCAACCCTCGATATAATATTAACGTATTTACCTACCTCCCCATAAATGGCGTACTTTTATTGGAATACATTGAAATGCAATATCTTCTAATCTCTATGGGGCTCATGTGAGTGCAAGAAGTGCGTAAGTCCACATAAAGTGCAAATTATGTAAAACAACCAACAACTCCCCGATACACCTATAAGATCATTTTACTATATTAGTCTTTGAAATGTACTGAGAGGAACTCATCCAACATTTTTGTAAAATTTGCTTTGTAATTTGAGGCAGTTCTTGGCAAGTTTTGCCTGTAATTTTACTCAACAACAATCCTGTACAAAATCTATGGCTTCATCTGTGTCAAGAAGTGCGAAAGTCAATCCTAATATATAACATTATATCTCCTGCCAAATTTCACCTCTGTATCACTTCTGGTCGTTTCTGTCAGTATTTTTAAAAACGTAGTTCGTACTCAAAATGGACTTACGCATTTCTTGCACTACAGGTTCTTCAAATGTAGCCAAATATGTGGTACAGCGGCCTCAGAGTTCGTTCACTGTAATTTTATTCATCGGTTAGTTATCTGCATTGCATTTTAATTGACGCCCTAATGATAGGATGTAGAATGGCGACAAAAGAATGGCGTTGACACATTGTAAAGAATCTGTTCCTCCTAGGTAAGTTTAATTTGTACTAATTAAATAAGGTGTTCTTAAATATATTGATTGTCCCTTGGTCGACCATGGGATTATCCAAATGGATTTTGATAGATTACTATTTTTAAAGGTAGATGTACTAATATCCAAGAAAGTTGCTGCCAAATGTACATTCTATTCTGACATACTACATTACCCATTTTTTGAATAAACAATGTGGAAGTTCATGACCTCCTCCGGTTGATAATGCTTCAATACATACACTCTATGAGTGGCGATATCATTCCGTTCAAAACAGATCAAAAACGTGATTAGAAAAGTAAAATTGCATTTTTTATTTTACGAACTCATTTGTTTTTAAAAAAAAAATCATAGTTTGTTTTATAACCCAAAAATTCCCCTGTACAATATGTTTTGCAACTGATTTAACCACTTACCACTTCATATGATTTGAGGCATTAGGATGAATCCATTGAAACAGCATTTTGCATTTAGGTTTTGGACTCCTACTGGCAAACAAACTTGATTGTCTTTTTTTGTCCTTATAACTTGGCTTGGAAAAATAATATGATGTGAATACATACTTTTTGCCAGTTGGTCACATGCTCGTTTGTTCTAGATTGTCTCCGAAACTCTCTCGGAATCTAGAAAATGCAGTTGGTATACGTCCAATACCACCTGTTTTATTATTATTATTCTGGTTTTTGTTTGTTATTGCATTTCTCCTACAAGGCCTATAGCATGTAATATATGCACACTGACTGAATAAATATACTTGTATATGGTTGAAACCATAAGTGTCAATTAAAAAGAACAAACAAACAAGTCAAAACATAAAACCGATTTGTAATAAAATGCTTCCCTATTTTTAGCTTTGAAATTTACTTGGACAATTCCGAATGAACTTAAATCACCCTAGTCCTATCGATGGGTTACACCTATTTTTTGCGCCCGACTAAAAACCCTTCGATTGATATTTTATATTAACCTAATTTTTCATGCAATACCAAACCCCACCCGAGTGTAGGTAATACAGAGTGATCCATATTGATATGGGCCCCTCGGGAGAGAGGTACCAACCGCCTATAATGACGCAGGAATATTACAAACACTGATTTTGGTACCAAAGAATAGCTATCGTCTCCCTCTTCCCATTGATACAAAATTAGTACCAACAGTGCCCCCCATTATGTTCACATGGCCCTCATAAATTTCGCACTGTCAGCCAAAATGCATTGTTTGCCCCTAGAGTTAGGAAATCCATTTTCATGTGGTTTGATACTTGCTTCTATTATATACACAGCATTAATGCCATAATAATGCCTTCAGTTCCAGTAAAATTCAAAATTATTTCATTGACTGTACGTCACGATGGGAATGTTAGTATTTATTTTCGCACCAAAGAAAGGAAAAAAAAAACACTAAGATAGCCTATGGTACCAAATTATAAGAACCAGATGTTCATTGAGAGAAAATGGCTCAGTTAGGCAGGGTTAAACGTAAATATACTCGGGGAGGGCCTCAATTTAAAAATCATCCAGATGCAATTTGATTTTGGTATTAAAGTTAACACACAAATGTCATTCAACTATTTAAGTTCATTGGTAACAAAGGAAAACTGCAGACACAACACCAGCACCTACGGCCAGCGTGAAACACAACTAAGTTTACCTAAAAGTTTACTCAAATATTTCATATGCATATGCATACTTAATTAACATATCTTATCCATATTTGAGGGCTTCACTAGTTACTTTGGTGGCATATCCCTGGCCATACCAAAGACGGTTCCTTGGTATATTTGGATACCGTTGGAAAACTGGAACGTGAAATGTAACAGAAAATCATCTTTCATGAATTCTATATATGAAGTCTACTCGAGAACTAAGAGTATTTATATAAAACAACAATTCATGATTTTAAAGGAAAAAAAGAAATACAAAACTGTACAATTATAATGAAGTACGACGAAAAGCTCCAATCTTACAGGACCCAGTTTTCTCTTTTCCTTAGTCCAATTTGAGGACAAAAACAAGCCACTTTTTTCATACCATCAGTTTTAATACATCTTTAAAAACAAATATGTGAAACAGAAGTATGCGAGTATACTAAACTCTTCTTTGTCTTTTTTGTTCTTATGGGTGATGTACCCGGCTAAATCTTCCGACATTGTGGAAATCTTGCATGCAGAAGATAGAAAGATGTTCCATGGAAAATCTCAGCAGAAAACAAAAAGGTAGGGAAGAAACAAAGCAGAAAAAATGACCCTTTTGACTCTTTAAAGTATGTCAAATACTATGTTGGTCTCCTGTAATTAAATGAATTTGACATTGAAATTAAAATCTTTCAAAATAATCCATTAGTCAACGTTTTGCATTTTCAAAGGCAGAAATGTTATACTAGATACCCGCAGTTAGACCACAAAAAATTATAGAAACATGACCTCGATGTTTATCCACATTTATAAATTGGTTGGTTGTTGTTTGTCATTCAAGTTGGGTAAAGATACTGGAGGAATTTGTTCATGTAATGATTTTGAAGGTCTTGGAGGATCTTCCTTTGGAAGCCTGGCAGACTTGTCAAAGAGGTATGTTAATAAGTCTAAACCACGTGCGTGCTTGCTTTCTTGCTTATTTTTATTTATTTGTGGGCTTTTATGTTTATTACCAAATACCATGGAATTTGTTATTCGATTTTTTTGTTCCTTATTAATGAATGCATCCATGAGTTTATCGCTTTGTGGCATGGGGGGGCCCCCTTGAAAATTTAACATGTTAATGTTAAAGGGAGCAATCAACTATAACTACATGATTAATAAAACCAAAGTCTTAAAGAACCGAATTTCGTCAATGTTACAGTGACACTTACTTACCAATTTTATAAAACTGATTTCAGTGACACTTACCCATTTTATAAAACTGATTTCGGTGCAGAGAAATGGCAACACCTTTTGTGGTTGTGACGATTCTGGTTTCACTTACTTAAGAAACGTCCCACACGTGCACCAACTCCATTGAATTTCACAAATTCCTATTCTTGTATTTTATCCAAGATGCTGGGTCAAATGGAAAAGCATTTTCCAGAAATCATGAAGACGATGGTCGTTGTCAATGCCCCTAAGCTGTTTTATATTCTCCACGCCATCGCCAAGCCACTGATGCAAGAAGAAAACAAGGAAAAAGATGGTTGTTTTAGGTGGTAAGTAAGGATGTATTCTTGTGTTCATTATAGTAACAAATGCCAAAACATTTATGAGAAATCTAGGAAGTGTAGAAAGAAAAGAAAAATGTTTGTTGTCGTTATATTGTTGTAGCACAATGAAGTACATCTTTGTACGAAGGAAATATATTCAAAAATGGATACAACACGTTCAAATTGAAAACAATATAATGAAATATTACATGTTTATTTATTTTTTTTTTCATTTTTCCAAGAAAACAATAAAATAAAGTTTATTTTTAAAGATTTGTACCTTTAATTGTTTTCTTGGAAAAAATAAACGTTTTAAGACTTTGTTAATTGCTTTAGATTTTAACACTTTAAGTGTTAAAGTCTAAAACAATTAAATAAAGTCTTAAAAGTGCCTGAATAGTAACTTTTCCAACAAAAACTACAAGAATTTACAAAAATGGAAATGTTTGTGATAAATATGTTTTCATTGATCCTTCTAGAGTAGATATAAACATGAAAATGGTTTACGAAGTGTACACTGTGGGAGCAGGGTCGGGAAACCATTTTGCTACATTTTGAGCTATTTGGACCCACTTCGAAAACAATGATTTGCCCCTTATTTTCCAGACGATCCACCGGAACTCATTTGTATTGCACATTTGGCCTTGTCTTATGACCCATCAAAGGTGGTATGAGTTTCAGTTTGGAAAGTAGTTTCTCCCCTTCCCCCCTTTTTTCTGGTACCAAAGTGAGTTGGCAAACACCTTAGGCACTTGCTGCCCGTTTCAAGGTGTTATGCTTGCGTGTTTTTCAGGGGGTTATGCATGCCAACTTAGCCGCAACAGTGAATTCAAATCGGCATCAACATCCGCGTAACTTGAGTGCTAGTCTTTATCAAAGACTTAAGGCAGTATCAGTGATTTGCTAAATCAGAAAATCAAAAAAAAATAATCAAAAATCAGATTTTTTCTGCATGTCTGAAACAAGTATGATCTATCCAAACATACCCAGCACATATAGGACTGCGAGCAACTAGTCAATCAAAATGGGATAGTTTAGTCATTACTGTCCGTACGGACACTTTCTCCACCACATGATTGGAATGGAGATTCATCTCTGTGAAGAGTGCTGTTTTCTTCCTTTTTTTTGGTATTTTGCATTGGAAAAATATTCTAACAGACGGGAGCTGGTGGCGGGTAGTGTTTTTAGACTTTTAGACTACTCCTGCAAATTTCTAATATTTTGACTCTTTTGAATGTCGAACGGATTTGACGTTAATATTTTTTTTTTAAATTATCACGAAATTACTAAGGATCTTTTCAACGAAGGTTTAAAGGTGAT
The DNA here is from genome assembly GCA_023653785.1 of Ophioderma brevispina. NCBI lineage: Eukaryota > Metazoa > Echinodermata > Ophiuroidea > Amphilepidida > Ophiodermatidae > Ophioderma > Ophioderma brevispina. The sequence continues at coordinate 46,324 of JAMKCH010013870.1, read as the reverse complement.
TTTAGATTTCCCTAAATTACCGTTTGGAAATCCCAGATACCCAAATCGAGAAGATCACCCGCCCCCGGTTTTTTCTTAAAATTATTTGTCTTGTTAGATTTAGGAGCATTTTATCCCTAAACAGAAGACAATGACCCGCTCCGTGATTTATGAAAAGTGGCAACAATGTCATTTATAGATTTAAGGGATATAGAGAAGAGCAAACTGCTCAAATGTTTTTAAAAATAGTTAATTTCGTTATGTTTTGGGTCTGCTTAATATTCAACAGTCTAAAAGCCTGCTTGAAACGTAACTTACGTCTAATAATAAGTTTAATTATATCTTTATGACAAACGTATCTAAAATGAATATATACCCACGTTTATAGGTAACTGGAAAACGGAAATCTTGAAGTATGTCGACGCAGACATATTACCAGCCCACTGGGGAGGAAATCGTGTGGATTCTGATGGAGATCCAATGTGTCCTAGTGTGGTAAGAAATTGTAGTGTAGCCTTTGTTCTACTTTGGGTCTACTTTTGTATTGGCTTAACTGCTTAAATTATGTGTAAAACATAAACAAACAAGCAAACAAAAAACCTAATATCAGGTTATTTTGTTGTTTATATTGCGATGTTCTGCAGATTTTTTTCACCTTTTTTGGTCTTGATCTTGAATTGGTCAGTTTAGAGAGTAGGGTCCGTATTCCAAAAAAAAATGTATAAACAATCGTGTAACTAAACAACCGCCTCACTTTGAAAGTGAGGTGAATAAGTACCAAAATTATGAAAACAAGTTATTTTTAAATCTGTCCGATCGCTAATAGCCTCGTCCCCAATCCCCGGGTTTTACCGGAAGTGGTCTCAATTTTGGTATTTGAATAAAGTTGCTGTTTTTCTTATTTATCATGTGAAATCTTAGGCTAAATGATGTTAGGTTGGTATTAATTTTATAGAGTACTATATGGGTTTTAAAAATCACGCTTTTAGCTCTCACATCAAAACGGGTTTGAATATCGGCGGGAAACGTTACAGGGGTTTTGGAGTGAAGGCTATTCTATTAAGAGGACAATACTTAAATCGGGTCATTCCATTTAAAGTAATAAATATACGTTAGTGCAAACCGTTATTATTTGCTATATTATTAAAATTTGATCTTTTACCATAGTTCAAAACATTATCCTCTATCTACCTCATGCTTCATTTGTTTAAAGGTACAACAAGAGGTTTTGAACTACCATATATCTAAAAAAAAACCCAACAACTTAAAAATACACAAATTTTAAAACATTTGATTTTTATCTTCTGTAAAAACGGCAAAATGGCCCATTCTTCAAACAAAAGTAAACTTTTTTGATAAAAAATGATGTAATGGGTTGCAAATTTCTTTACATTATCACATTAACCATCCTTAAGTTTCCTGCATGATATATTTAATCAATATGTTCGACTCAAACACCCTCATTTGCATAAATAAACGTGTTTAATATTTTGGGATAAAAAGTGAGATTATTACACCATTTTGCTTGTTTAGTTTTATATTGAATAGCTATTAATTTTTCTTTGAAATACTGCCTAAGTATTGCGTGGACTTCAATTTTCAAAATTATGTTGAAAAAATTACAAATTTATAGGAAATAGACAAGTAATTATCAAAGAATTTTAATTGACTTTGGTATGTCACACACGTGACCAAAAAGACAGAGAAGTTTTTATTACTAGAAAACCACTGTTTCAGTAATGTTCATATTTCATGTCAAAAGCCAGTTTATATGTACCTTCAGTTATACGAAATAAATGGATTTGATCTTCTTTCCTTCAAAAGTTATTGATGTGCTAATTACTGTCACACACGTGACCGGCACTCACCATTTTAGTATCTGAAGGACGTAAATTTCTGGTCATATTGAAAGAGGTAGCAGTGATAACTTTTATTATCAGTTAAAAATATGAATATGATCAGTTTAAACAAGAAAACAACAATTAATTTTAATAAAGACTGCTTTAAACTTGATTCCCATGTGTCTTTTGAAAGTTTGAGGTGTAGTTGCCAAATTTAGCAGACTTGCACTATTTCAACACAGGAAATCTGCATACTAAGAGTAGCATTGCTCTTTGTTAGTTATTGCTGATGACATCTGTAATGAAAGTGCTTGAAATAGTTGAGAATATGGAAATACACAAGATTTTATTACAACTTCGTTTTTGTTGCACATTAACAGTGGTCACCAATTTTGTGTTATAAGTCAATGGAGATGTCAGATACGTAACCACCAATATCACACACGTGACCGTACTTAGTAATATAAATTTGTTAATTACCAAGTAAAGTTTGCTTTTTACTTTTAATTACCAACATTGTTGTAATGACAAAGTATCAATGTCTTTCCGAAATAAATATAAGAATGTGAATAGTTAAATAATCACAGAATTTTACAGTTGAAATTTGAATTCTAAAAACCCCCTTTTTGTCTGAGGTCACAAACGTGACTAAACTTTATTTGCCCCTCCTGACAAAATAACCAATCTGGCGAAAGTGGAAACATTATCTTTGGTTAGGTTTGGACTAAAAGTTACTCATCTACACATACAAATTATAACAGATTGGTTATATTGGCAAAAGCAGCATTGGGTTGAAAATCAAAATTTACCGTTTTTAGGTCACAAACGTGACCAAAGAATGGCCCAAAAGCATAGAGGTCGTGGCAATTTTCTGCCCAGCGAAATAATAATAATGATTCATAATTGTGTAGTTTTAACGCGTGACAATCCACGTAAACGTCCTCAAGGCGCAGTGCGGAGCCATTAAAGGCGCTCAGCACATCAGAGAAACCAAAGACCAAACAGAATTTATCCACGAAGCTCGATTTTAGAAGCGGAGGAAACCGGAGCACCCGGAGAAACCTGCGGAAACTAGTAGGGGATCGAGAAAACCAAATTCACATAAAGCCACCGAGAACGAGTCCCCTGCAGGGGATTGAACCCGAGACCTCATTGGTGAAAGCGATGGAAGAACCCTGCGCCATCCCTGTTCAAGGGTGTTGACATCCCTTCAGACTTTACAGTGTATCTAGCATGTTTTTGTGACACAATCAAAAGTATTCAACCCGTGATTCAGACATTGTACTTCGGCTTGTATAAGAGATTGATCTGCAAGTGAATGTGGATTGAGCCAGGGAATTATCACATATACAAATCAATGGCCGGTGAGCTGATGACTGCATGCTTTTCAAGTTTGATAACCTAACGCGCCGAGGAGCAATGAGAGGCAACGAATACGTGGTACCGGCGGAAACTGTTTCTCGTTGCATCTCGGCCGTCAACACTATTTTTTGTCGCGCAAATGACTCTCAGTGCACCTCATTGCATCTGAGCCCCCTTACCGGAAAATGACGCGATGTTCCTTGTTGTATTTGGGCCGTCTTACCGAAAATGACGCGATGTCCTCGTTGCATCTGCAATTTTTTGTACAAATTTTGGGGCAAACTGGGCATCTGATATAACACTAGAATTCAGTATTTTACTCAAGTTCAAAGTGAAAAATGAAGTTTAGGAGTTTTGGGTAGGTAGTTAATGATCACCACTGCACTGAAAACAAATGCAAATAACCTCCTAAATTTCCGCAGTACATCAGTAAAAATAGGGAAACCAATAAATGGGCAATTAACAGGTCAGGGAATTGAGGACTTTAAAAGACTTGAGCGCGGATGAAAAGAGCAGGGTCTGTTTACCCAGAAAATGTTTTTGAATTTTGAAAATCGGTTAGCACATTCTGCCACAAACGTTCTTTATAAAACCCTATAGAGATATACAGTTGTTTACTTGTTGTTTACTCATGTTTTCATACACTTAATCAAGAAATAAACAAAAATACTGTCAACATATTTTGGACTTTGAGAGTGCTACTTATTTTATGGAATCTCCTCTTATGAGCAAACTGGAAATGTATACGTCAAGTTCATATTTTTGTGCGTTTTAATGGTTTCAATTTGTTTATCAAGTTTGTTTACATGTAAACAAATTATTTTTAACCTTACATGTATCCAGGACATTGTAAACATCTCTAAATAAGAATATAGGCTTAAGTATGCACACTCAACATCATGCTTACAACCAAACTATAAATTTTAGTCCTGGAATACGAGTTTAACACAAAATACAAACAAAGTTGTTTATTGCTCATTTGCATAACAACAACACAATGATTCAAATGATATTCCGACAAAAAGAAACTGGAACTCGATGTGCACAATCTCCTAAATACTTTCCACCACATATAACAATCAAACTTGTTAAATTAATTTAGATACAACCATTATAGTTTGTTTACCTCTTTGTTTACAGTTTTATGAATATATAATGAGGTGTAAAATAGAAGAAGTTTGAACCATTGTTTTACCAAATTTTCCTATTTGAAATGATGACGAGATCCATGGTTTTCCAAAATCTTCAAACAGTCATAACTGTGTAACGGATGGGTCAACGTTGATGATTTAAATATCAATTTAATCCTATGATCTTACACTATAAATCTATGCTAAAATAAATGACATCCCATGTATTTGTAATTTTGGTCTGCAGTGCAGTCCCTACCAAAAGCAGTAAGAGTTCGTGGCAATTTCTGCCACGGAAAATAATAATAATGATTAATACTTGTGTATTTTTAACGCGCGACATATCCACGTAAACGTCCTCAAGGCGCTGTGCGGCAGCCATGAAAGGCGCTCAGCACATCAGAGAAACCATAATACCAGAACAGATTTATGCCAAGAAGCTCGATTTTAGAAGCAGGGGGGGAAAGGCGAGGGAAGATACGCTGCGCCAGCCCGTTCAGGGTGTTGACATCCCTGCCAGAATTTACAGTGTATCTAGCATGTTTTTGTGACACAATTCAAAAGTATTCAACCCGTGATTCAGACATTGTACTTCAGGCTTGTATTAAGATATTGATCTGGCAAGTGAAATGTGGATTAGCCGGGATTAGCACATATACAATAGCAATGGCCTGTGAGCTGATGACTGCATGCTTTTCAAGTTTGATTAATGCGGGCAGTAATGTCAGCATCCTTGGCTGGGAAGTTGGCGTATTAGGAAAATAATATTAGCTGCTTTTCTTTTTTACAAAATGTAAACACTCAAATTGTTTTCAAATTTGTGGAAGTGAATCCAGTAAGGGTCCATATCATTATGTCAAAATATTTTTTCACGCCATTGTTTCCTTTTACAAAAACAGTTATTAGACACCCCTGTGGAATACGAGACTAAATGATAGAGAGAGAGAGACTGAGAGTTTAATACTTGCGTTAAATAACATATGTAATATTTACTTATAAGATGAGAGTAGCTGCAAGAATCTCAATATTTTACAGAGGCAATCCCGCAAAACTGCTACGAAGTTTAGAATGGTCTCCATTTATATGTTTTCTTCAGGTTACTATGGCAGGACCAATTCCGAAGTCATACTACCTAAAGGACCAGGCTCTATCAGACAATATCTTGACAACAAGGGATGTTGCACGTGCAGGAACCTTGGAATTCAAATACAACGTGGTTAAGCCTGGAAGTGTACTCAAGTAAGTCACTAACTTTCATATTCGTGTCATTTCATTAACACTTAGAGGTCCCAGGAAATGCAAATAGAATTGATGTGGTTTGTGTCAAGTCTACAAGGAGGGACCAGAAAGCATTCAATTTTTGGGTTGGTGATGACATAATTTGTGGTATCATTGATTTTTTCAGAGAGTGATAGAAAATTAATTCCAGGTGACTGGTGTGAATCTATTCATGACACTGACTGAAAATCAATAGATCACTAATGATATCACTGGTAGTGTTTTTTTTTTCTGGCCATGTTTATTGGAATGGAATGTCCCATAACGATTTGGAGTAGGTTTATCATCTCATTTCCTGGGACCTTTAAGTGTTTCAATTCGTTTTTCGCGCGCCATTTTTAACGGTAAATTATTTTTGCCAAAGCTTTATGTAATTGTTTAAGTATCAGTTGCGCATATTTTGGTGGGAAAGAAATCAAATCGCCCATTGCGTTATTATGCTAATTAGCAAAATTAAGCATTTTGGGGCCGTTATTCAAAATTTGTTTTGCCCCTTAATCGTACTGGAGTAACTTTTTTTTTTAATTTTTATTTTAGCAATGTCAATGTATTTAACATTTAAGTGTTTCATTTCGTTTTTCGTGCGCCATTTTTAAAGGTAAATTATATTTTGCCAACGTTTTATGTGATTGTCTAAATATCAGTTGCGCATATTTTGGTGGAAAAAATCAAATCGCCCATTTCAATGTATTTATGTTCTCCTATTACGAACCAAATTTTATGGAAAAAAAGATCTTCGGGAATGTGATTTTTATTTATTTATTTTTTTTTTGGCGGGAGAATTGGATGCGCGTTGTAAAAATCAGCTTTTGGACCGCCAGTTTGAATCGGTACAACCGATTTTAATTTTTCCCTGTTACGTGGTCGTGTTGATGTAACCTATCAATGACCTGAGTTTTGGTAAACGAAATCCACCGGCAAAGTGGATTTCAGAGGGGGGTCCATGTGGACCCACCATTATACACTATGTGTGCAAGACCTTATACACTTGTAAGTGTTAACAGTTTTGACAGTTCTATTCATCCTTAGAGGTTGTAGGCTTACCCAGGGAAATCAACATGACTCCTTTACGGGGGGTGGATTGAGGGACACATTATTTCTTGGCCTCACCTGAGGATGAGGAACCTATCCATGTGCATTAAAAAACGCGTGTCATAATGGATAGAAATAATGATCGTCCCGCCTCCTTTAAGCTAAAGTGCTGTCGGTTGAATTGAAATATGCGGATATGGTAACAAAAGCATCAAAATAATGTGATACAGGCAGAGACATAAGTCCATATACATCTAGCAAATTCTTGCACCTTTTGCACATAGTCAAGACTGTCCTGATGGTCATGTAACATTAATTTACTGAATTTGTACAGATGGGGTAAATGTATTTAAATAAATTTTAAATTAATAACTACAAATTGTGAAACCTTTATCTGCAATAACGAAACACTTGCACTAAATAATGCATATTAAATAATGTTCATTAAACATTCGGGTTTTTTTTAAAATAGTATCAACATGCCCCTCAAACTTAAATCATGCCCTCGACAATAGCCACGAAGCGACACAAATAAAACATAGAATATAAATTAGTTGGAAATGCAAATCTATCCCCTTGTGAAATGCACTCGTAGAACTTGTCAGGATTTAAGTTAATCTCTTTTATATTAAAATTCAATCATAATTATTTGATTTGAATACAAATATATCACGATTGAATCTAAGGCAGGTAGGAATTGATTTTAAATCTATTTTGATTGCTCCCTAACTACAATCCCAAAGGATTAACTTTTTGACTTAACTGAAATTTAGACTGTGGGTTAGTATTGTGTGATATTGCTCCTAAAATTACACCATGTCATATTATTTAGAAACACTTAATCTCAATCTGCAAACTTGCTGACATATGTTCTTTTCATACACCATCCCGAGATTTGGCTTAATGAAATATCCACCCGATTCGTGCTTCTAGAAACTAAATATAGTGTGTTATACAAGAAGCAATAACATTTGCAATTACGAATCCTCCCAACATGACACATAATCTGTTAAATAACTCGTGTACTTTACGCTTATAAACTTTATTATTCTATCAAAAAAGTTCAACCCAATCCAGTAACTTGCTTTCTGAGGGCTTGCACTTTATTGCGCACAGCCTTATGTATTGTGTGAAAATTGCAAGATAATTTAATGGATTTATCTGTGCTGACTACGATTTGATAGTCAAATCACTTGCCTTTGTCCATGGGCGAACACATTTAAAATATAATGATCATCTCATAAAATGTAATTATTCACTAAGTTCTAAGCTTGATACCGTCCCACATTCCAAAGTTTATATCCATGGAGCACAAATTTGGACTTATTGCAGATCGACAAAGGTTTGAATTGGACTCAAAACAGTCTACTTGTCCCGTCATCAAAAAGCAGTACGACATGGCTTTAACTCAATTATATCTTTAAACTATGCACCTTTCTTCGTCGAAATAAAATTAATGTTTTTATTTTTACCTTGTAGTTACGAGTTTAAAACCAAGTCGGCTGACATTGGTTTTAGCGTGAAGAAAATTGGTACTGATGGCAAGAAAACTGACATTGTTGGCAAAGAGCGTTACAACTGTCACATCTCTCCTGAAGAAGGTCAAGTAACATTGGAGGAACCTGGCACATGTAAGTACTTCTTAAGTTAAACGTCTTCTTTTAGTATTGCATTGGTCCATCTGCAAGAGCGTGCCCAGAAATCCTCATACCCGGAGTTGGGGCGAATGGGGAAGGCGTGGTGTCCAATGCCTAGAATATGTTATTTTTTTTTTTTGCATATCGTTTGCAAAATCCATTTCGCTCGAGCTCCCAAATATTCACTGCCACACCAGTGATCTTATTTTCTAATGATGTCTCAATGACGCTGATGTACTTTCCCCTGATTCCCCAAAATAGCCACTTGGACGACAGTCTGTCCTTAACTAATACTAAAGATAGCCCAATGTCCAATTTAAGCATTTCGTGATGTACTGAATAACGCATTTATTCGTCTTCCGTTTTTATTATTCTTATCATCAGCATTATTATTATTATTATTATTATTGTTTTCAGATGTAGTTAAATTCGACAACAGTTACAGCCTAACGCGTTCCAAGACGCTAAGCTATTTTGTGGAGCTTCTAGAGCCACTCGGTGAGGAAGATGAACCTGACTTCATTGAGCAAGAAGATATTGATGATTTCGCTGCTCTGAATATTTGAAGAGATTGTTTTACTGTATTCATAGTTACTGGCACAACACGGACACTTAGCATTAATTTGGTAATAATGTACAGTTTGTAAAAATCGTCTGTGCATAGCAAAAATATTCAAACCACGGATATCTTTGTTCAAATCTGTCACGCATGCCATATCACCAAGGAATAACACTGACGAAATAAAACTGTAAAATTTTTAGAAGTACGCATTTATATTTATTCGGGGAATTAAATTTTTAAAAAAATGTTGCCATCGATCCCCATTGGTAAATGTTGCTTGAATGTGTGTTTTGAATTTGCCAGTGAAGAAATGCATAACCACACCAAGGCTTTATACCAGCAAGGGAAATCACAATGTTAAATTTAGTTCAACATAAAATATTTAATAATGCAAGTTTGTATTTTGGGAATGAGACGTTTTCTTTTGTAATATTCCAGAACACATAAACTATAAAACACCAAGCATCAGCAAGCAAAAATAACTCAGAAATTGAAAAACATGGCCGAATGTGGCCGCATTCTGGCTTGATATGCATCAAGGACGTACACATTATTGGTGGTATATCAAACGTGGTCGTTGCCCTGAGACAAACGATTTTATGTACTTGTCAAACATACTATATCCGAAAATTGTGAAAATTTCATCCCTACAGAAAAGCGAACTTCGCTTATTGTGCGCTCTAGGTGTGCTCTAGGTGCACTCTAGGTGCGCTCGGTGCGCTTGGGGTGCGCTCGGGTGCGATTAGGTTTTCAACACCAGATTCTTGTCTTATAACGGAATAAACTGCATCATAGTATTGACGTTTATTCCGTAAAAGAGTAGAAAAGAGAGTAGAAAAGAAGATTTTTTTTAGTTTAGTACGTCGCATGAAACCAAAGCGCACCCTGGACTCCCGAGCGCACCCCGAGCGTACCCAGAGCGGACTTTTTGTTCTAAAATACCACCACACTATACGTTACAAACATTTTGAAATCATTTTCACCACGTCTAATATAAGTTGTATACTCCGGCTAAGACACAAAACACTTTGAACTTGTGTCCCTGATATAACATTTGACTTGAAAGTCACAGCAGTAATCAGTATACCACGAATTTATTGTTTGACCCCTACTAACAAGAGATTTGTTCAGTGAAAAATAATTTGTATGTAAGATAGTATGTTTTGCTCAATAAAAACAGATACTCAGGAAAAAAATCATCTTCTCAATGTAGAATTACTTTCCACCGTGATTTGCTAATATAACCAATGCGATATTTGCATTTTTAAACCACCCAACCCTGTTAGATTATGAGTAGGCTATAACACAGTGAGTTTTGTGATGGCTGTTTGAGAACAAAAAATTCAAAAAGCACTGACCTAAGACTAGGCTTGTTTGAACTCATTTATTTTTTTTTTGTTTTGTTTCATGTTAATTCGGATTATGGCCATGGAAATGCAAATGTTTTGAATTTGTTGAAAACGAATTAAATTGTTGTTCAGGACTAATATGGTTATATATGGTGTGTTTTTTTCATGTCACTTCATGCATATTGTCGAGGGTATGATTTCATTTGGAGGGGTGTGTAGGTGCCGAAAATTTAAAAAAAAAACGACGATATATGGAGTAGATCTTCCTGCCCAGATCTTGTTGAAATTGTCATGTAATGTTGACATTGGCGAAAGAAACATGTATGCCAAGTTTATTTTTTTTTCAACAAGGCATTTTTAAAAATATGTCACCTAATGCATTTTCAAATTCCTATAGACTTTGTACAGGGACTGATTTTGGCAATGGACCAAAATGGGACAATTTTGTGAAAAACTATTATTTTATTTCAATTAGTTCGCATGTAATTTGTGAGTTATAAGATTGGTGTTTTTTTTTTTTTTATTATTGTTTGAGATGCAAACATCCATACGATTTTTATTTGTGTGTATGTGTGTCATCAAAAACAAAGAACGGGTTTGTCGCAACAACATTTTTTTCTGTTTGAGTATTTCTAGAAATACTGAAGTATACATTTTTTCATAATTTTTCCTAGAATTTGTTAAGAAACTACAACTCCCTTGGTGATGAATTAGGTGTCATATGAAAGGAAATCAAATTTAGAAAGAAAAAAAACAACTTATATTTTTGCAGTTTGAGTGTTTCTATTTGAAATAACAGGTGTTTTTAATTTGCCCTAAATTATTTTCCCTTAAGCCAAGATTTTTTTTCTAAAGAATTAATCCTTTCGCCTGAGCGTTTCTTGCAAATAAATAAATACTTGAAAATACATTCACGTAATGTTTTGGCATATCACATATGGAACAATCCAAAAGATGAACTTTGGTATCGTTTAGAAGTTTATGTCCTTTACATCTTCAAACAAGGAGTTTTGACATGGAGAATGCATTTGAATTGCTATGCTGAGAGATCCAGACATCTTTAGGTGGACAGTTCAAAAATGAAATCCCAAAATAATTCGGGTGCGAAGGGAAAACACTAGATACAAAAAAGCCAAACGTGATATTTGAGGTAGTTTGTTTATACACACAAACACACATCCAGGCTTAAAAGCACCTCCCATTTAAGGGGGGGGCGGGAAAATTATTAAGTAAAAAGGAGGGAATTGAAGCAAATAACTAAAAAAAAAACAAAAAAACAAATTTACAGTCTTGAAAACTGGAAATAGTGAGAAAAGTTTCAAATCATTATCATAGTCAAGTTGGACTCAATTGATTTAGGAGTTTGTATGTTAGGTAATGGTTTTTTCTGTAAGAACATTTTTCCGATGATCTAACTTGGTCAAATATTCTTGCTTGTAGTGCAGAAAATAGCTTAAAAAATTTGGTATAATAAATTAATTCTGATCCCCTTTTGACGTTATTCAGTAATATGTGGCACACAATGTGTATGATTTAAAATACATTTTAATTTGTAACATTAAAAAAAAAAAAAACAGGGATTTTTCATGAAAAAAGTCCTACAGATCGTTTTCGAAAAAATAGCCTGGATCCACTTAGACTCCCAATGTACCAAATTAAAATGGTATTAAAATTAATTAATGTTGGAGAGAGTTCAATATGTCCCACCTTTAAAATTCTACAGGAACAAATTCTTTTGTATTTATGGTCGAACAGACCAACCACAACCCCTAACCCTAAAAGCTTAAAATAATATTTTTTTAAAGTAGATTGTTACAGTAGACCTTTGAGAGAGTATGTTATGACGTACGGGACAGACGGCAAAGGTCAAGAAAACACCTGTAAAACACAAAAAATGAGCCTTGTGCACGAGTGATCTCAATTTGCATATAATCATTATAATAAACTTCTTAATGGCTTCTAATCAAGATGGTTCAAGAATTTGGTATGTCCAAAAAACAACATCAATTCAATAATGTTACACTCAATGATTTTATATAAACTACTTAAGGTTTTCAAGTCATCTCATGTCCAGAGTTAAATCAAACGTTGTAGTAAACGATGAATGACCTCAAAGCGAAGACTCCTAAAATGGACAGCAGGCAATATAAATCCCGCGTAAAATTATCCACGGGAATGTTCTTAGTCCGAAGCTAAATTTTGTCCAGCAGTTCAAGATAACAGGGTTTCCCTCAACGAAGTTAATATTCTGCAGTGCTATCCTAGTATCACCATCTTATGTCCGTTGTTCTAAAAATGTCCAATCTTCGGACAATAAACTGAATTAATTTTGATTAAAAAAACTGAAGCTCTGTTGGTATGGAGAGATAACACAAAAAATCGTCAAAAATGTCAAAGGTATCCACCCCAAAGGTTAAATCTTAAATATTGCTTCCGATTTCTTCAACCCCATGGGCTCAAATTGTTAATCGTCCCTAAGAGACATGAACGAAAAACATTTGTACCATCAACATATTTTTTTTTTTAAAATTGGAGATCAATAAGGTAAACGGGGTTGACCGTGTTTGTCATTAGCTTGATAAACAAATACAAATGAGAGCGCCAACTACTGTTGTTGCAATCCCTGTGGAAAGGTTAACAATTGAGACCATTTTAAAGAAAAGTGCAATATTAAAGATTTAACTTTGGTGATGACCTTGACATTTGACGAATTTTTCCTTATACCTCACTAACCATACTGTAGGTAGTACAAAACCCTCCCTTTTTTAATTCTTGTAACAAGAAGCACACTTTGGTACCTTTTTACCTTTTTAAAGGCAATCAAGCATTTTCATTTTTGACCCCGTATTATGGATTTTTCCCCCTATGGATTCCGCCCACACTTTCGCAAGGGGCACCCCAGTTATTTGTGCATAAACCTCATAGAAGAAATCCACTGAAATGATGATCTGCTCTCCACGGTCGCGAATTGCCCCAAATGACCCACTAACTCAACAACTGGCAAATTTAACCATTGCAAAGTTCTCTTTATATACACACAATATTTCAAAATAGTTTCACAATCTTAAATAGATCTTAAAATCAATATGCATATGCTAACTAACATAGTGACCAATGGGTCTCACATGACGTCAGTTGCAGTGCATCATATACATGAATGACAGCTGTGAAACTATCTATTTTTTTTTCCATTGTATGTTTGTGCAACTAAGCTTGACACCCCCCCCCCCCGGCTATCAATCTACAGGATCTAGAATGATCTATGGATTGTAAAAAACTATGCATTACAAATATTGCACAAAAACGTGACTCATTTTCTAAATTTGCCATCTTGGGGGAATTCCATTTATTTGCCATAATAAACAAAAGTACTTTTCCCGGGAGAAATCTTTTCTCAATAAAATTGAGAAATAAAAACAAAATTCATATGTAGTCACAAAAAAACTAATACAACAGTACATATGGCACTCTTGCTAATGTTCATTAACTAATTACACATGCCATTAGTTTAAAAGAACCGTTTAAGTGAAAGAGCAAAAACAAAATGGCACTCAGGAAAATTACAGGTTCGCCCCTGATTTCCGAAACTGATAAAGATTTTTAAAGTTACAAATAGCATTGGGCGTAGCCCTGGGGGCAAAGGGGGCGCTTGCCCCCCGTGTAGCCAAAGGGGCGCCAAAGAGGAAAAGAGAAAAGAAGGAAAGGAGAATAAAACGAATAGAAGAAAAGGGAAAGGGAAGTCTGGGAGAAGAAAGAAAGGGGGAGGAAACGAGAGAAAATTAGAGATGGAATGGGAAGAAAAGAAGAAAAAGAAAAAGTACATGAAAAGGGGGAAGGGTCCTCTTGGTGTCACACACGGAAGAAGAAAGAAAACTCCCCCCTTTAAGGGACATCACGCTATTTTTAGTTTACCATATTGTAAATTAGTTGACACGATTATCAAATTAAGGCGAAAATGTGCAACACAATGAGAAAACGAACGTATAAAAATGTTAAGGGCGCCAAAAAAGAACAATAAGGAAGCAAAAAAATAGCGAAAACGACGTTGGTGAAACATTGGAAAGAAAAGTGAACTAAGACAAAAAAGTGCAGCAAAAATGAGAAGAGAAGAAAAGAAAAAACCGAATAAAACAGAAAGGGGCGCCAACAAAGGAACAATGGTTGAAAAAGTTTAAGAAATTAAATGGGCGCGAAAATAGCAAATAATGGGAGCTAACGAAATACAGCGTCACACTTAAAAGGGTTTGAAATAGGTTAAGGAAAACGGACGGCAAAGATAGCAAGGGACATGAGTTTAAAGGGGAATAATAAGGGTCGTCAGAACAGAAACAAATGGAAAGGGCTAGTTGTTGGGAAATTTGAACTATTGTTATTTAATTACCTGCAGGGGCGTTCCCAGACCATTTTCAATGGGGGAGGGGTGTTGCCGTCAAAACTGTCCATTTGCCGACACAATTTCAAAAATTTTCTGCGTCTCTGCGCTCGCCGATAAGTTTTTTTATATTTCGAGATGTGTTATGTACATTCACGCATATGTGGAAGGGGGTGCCATTTTCAATTCCAGAGGGGCGCCAAAATTTCATCGTCAGTTTGCCCCCCTGGGGTATGTCATCCTGGATACGCCTCTGAAATCCAATACCACCACCCCCACCCTTTTAAATCATAATGACGTCATGACACAGACATCCCAAATTTGTTCGATATTCACAAAAATAGGCCAACAGATTTCATTGAGCCAAAAATCCTACACTGGATTTTTTGTCATGAGTTTGTTTTACTTTATACGAACACTGATGAAATGTAATGTCTATTCTGATCTACCTTTTTCATGCTTATCTTAAAAACTTTATTAAAAAACATAAAAGAACCCAGGGCTAGCACCCATTTGTAATACCACAATTCCCCCCCTCCAAGGGGGTCCAAAAAAGGTTTGAGTGATTAATATGTTGACAACAGACTTACAGAAACCCTTGAACGTGATTCTTAAGTGCCGCCCTTTGTTGCCTTATGAGAGGGGCCAAAACAAAGTTTGTACAGGGGTCCAAATTTGTAAATTGATCCAATATGTTAAACTATACCAGGTTATTTTCCTAACCATAAGGATTCAGAAAGGTATAGTTTGTAATATGTACACCTCAAGTTTCAGAGTTATAAGGCTAAAACCTCAAAAATCAATAAAAAGGGTCATTTTTAATTTTTTAGGTTTTTTCTTTTTTTAATTTTAAAATTGCTCCGATTTTGGATAAAAATGGTGCAATTATGGTGGAGCTCAAGGATAAATAAGGAATATTGAGTGTCTCAAATATGCTTATAAAAGTAGGTGGGTCAGATCACGCCCCATTGAATGCAATGGACGTTGGACCTTCTGTGCCCCCTACAAATCGGAAACTAAGCATTTAAGACAGTCCAAAACTATTCCTTGATTTTATCCTATGAACTCCACCATAATTTGCACCATTTTTTTATCCAAACTCCTGGAGCAATTTTAAAATTTGACGCCTGTACCAACTGAAGTTGACCCTTATTATTGATTTTTCTGTTTAGCCTATAACTCTGAAACTTTAGTGCTGTACAATTACAAACTATTCCTTTCTGAATCCTTATGGTTAGACACGAAACATGGTGTGCTTTTCAACATGATTGGATCAATTTACAAATTTGACCCCTGTACAAACTTTGTTTTGGCCCCCCTCTCCTTAAGGCACCACTTGCGGCACTTAAGATCACGTTTCAGGGGTTTTTGCCTGTCAGTCTGTCAACAACATATTTAATCACTCAAACCTTTTGTACTTGAGATGTGTTACAAATGTGTGCTAGCTCCAGGCTAAAATAAGTGCAAATGGAATTGCAATTAATACCAGAAGTCGTTTGATCATTCATTTTAGCGTCTTTGTTGTCGTAACTGCCATTTTTTGGCGAACTTGATATTGATGTATCATGAAAAAAGTATTCCATCACGCGGTAACTTGAGATATTTTTGAAACTGAAATTCTCAATTTATTGCAAAAGTACACTAGGCTTCAACATTTACATGACCGGGGGTCCTATGGACCCTCAAAACTTGTTATCCCGCTGACCGTTTTACGCGTGGGGTGTTTGCGCCGAAATTTGTTGTAATTTTGCTGACCTTTTCTGAACCCTCCTTAAATGCACTAACGGAGTGTTTTTGCTGATATATGTTCACACTTACATTCACGTAACAGTTATTAGTAACATTAACTATAATTAACACTTTATGTGCTGAAAACAAACAATTTCATCGTGACGTTGTCTAATCGTTACTGTACAACTCTATGGGAAAATGACGTTATTTTGCAACACCCATAAAAAATAAGGATTCCCTAACCTGCAGGTTTTGTTGTAAATATATGTAATTTGTTTATTTTTTTCGTTTTTTTTAAATAAGTTTTCAAAAAGTTTGATGTAAGCGCAAGGCTCATTGAATTTCCGTTTTTTTGGCCATTTTCCTGTTTTGAAAACAATGTTTTGGCCCTAATTTGGAGCCCGAATAACATCTTTTAATTGCTGATTTTAGGTGTTTTATTATCCTTCACATGTGGTATAAACTTTGTGCAAAAAATCCCTCAGAAAGTGGTTGGGGGGCAGTTAACTCCCTGGGCAACTAAGGTGCTGAAAACCCCTTGGAAACTTAAGTGGTCATGGTCTCGACGTTGGTTGTAGATAAAGGTCAACATTATTTTTTTTACTTTTGTGAAAGATCCATTTTCATTCCTTACTAAATTCATGCGTCCCGACTCAACCTCTTCCTCAACTCACAACTACATTTTGTTTTCAAAATCTGCTACAGTCTTGTTCAAACTTGCACAATTTCTTTTACATTTGTTCCCGACCAGACATTGTTTCCCGACCAGGGATGAATGGTCTGCGATTTTCCCCACCGTCAATAACACAAGAGAATGCTGATAGGCATACCAGTAGACGATAGCATCAACCATCACAGCTGTATGGTTCAATCGGCGGGCGACTTGTTCAGGTCCCCAATCAGTTGAACCTAAACAAGACAAGTTGTGACATGTTCCTGTCTAACTGCAAGTCCGGCGACTGATATTCTGTGTCCTCCCGAGTCACTAGACCCTAGGACCAACAACTTGTGTCCCAGGGCCACAATCTTTTCGACTCGTATAATACATGGCAGCGATTCACTATTTTCTATTCCAATGGCTGACTTCATTGGTTTGTGTGCAAATTGCCACTCTAGCTCACTCTAAAAAATAAAAAATCTTCTGCTTAGATGAGGATTCGAACCCAAGACCTTTTAATTACAAGACGAGTGCCTACACACGCACGCCATGCAACTCAAGTCGGCAGAAAGCCGTTTGATCAATTCTTAACTCAAAGCATTGATTAGTTTAAATTATAGTGTAACGGATCGCGAAAAGCAAGAACAAAATGACCGATTTCCGCGCGCAGGAAAATTACAGGTTCGCCCTAATTTCCCAACGGATCAATAAATATTAAGTATAATATCGTAATAATATCTAGCATAATAGTAGCAACACATTCGAGGGTACATGTTATCGAATTGGAAATGGGCCGAATAAGCCGAGGGGATTGGCAATGGGACGAACTGGGTAGGCCGAGTCGGTAATGCGAAATGGATATGCGCCGATGGCATGCGGCCAGTCGAGTAATAAACGGACGAAACAAAATCCCAACAGACACAAGGGCGCAATAAACATACGCGCGTCGAGAGCGTCCGCTCGCACACAATACTGATATCTGCGCTACGTTGTGACCACCCTATTCTGTATATAAGGATCACCGTTCCTGAAGGCACATAACAAATCTTAGGTCAAAGGTGTTACAGGGTCCCAAAGAATTTGCCATGATTATTTCACTGTGAGCAAGATTAAGTCATAACTGAGCAAATAAAATATTATAAATTAGTGATAAATATATAATAAAAATATAACCTGGGTTGTGTGCGTATCTAGTGTGTGCAAAAACAAATAGACATAAATCAGAAAAGCGGAGAACATCTCGAACCTAGTGATTTCATTAGAAAGGTTAAGAAGACCTGGAATTAACTCAACGTCCAGGAAGCTTGACTAGCCCTATGGGCTTTTCGGACTAGAGTGGGCCCTTTAGCATTGTACAGGGCAGGGAGAAAGTAACGTATCATATAGAACAGTGGAGATCTGTGCAGTAGGATCAGGACTTATGATGTAATGGGCTATATTAGTCCAAGACTCAATGACTGCGTAGATCCTTCTCGCAATTGTTGGAGAGGATATATAAAAGCCCTGGTGAGAGAAGATGAGGGAGGGTATCGCACATGATTACTCCAAGGAGAGTTACTACATCATGCTCCAAGTTAGTAGCAGAGTTTCCCAAGCATAGTGACATCCAGTTGTTTCAATGTTAGTGACAGTGATAGTAAACATTGTGTCCTATATGGACTTGTCATAGTAATCTCAGCTCCATCAGTTTTAGTCCGATGTGTAGCCCGTTCGCGTTTCCGTATTTCGTGCCTCGCAGTCATCCAAGGATAAACAAAGAGCTACAGCCACGTTGGAATTTATAGTTAGTGACCTCCGAGCTTCGGAGTCATTAGGAGCTGGTATTTATTCCGTCAGGACAAGTCGTCCGTGGACGCGTCCCACTACTGGAAAATAGTTAAGTTTACGCTGGAATATCGCCAGGACTTTTTGCAGTTCGGCATTCTTGAATTGTAATCTCGCGCAGCCACGTGTCCGCGGCACACACAGGGTAGTAAGTTAGTGTTCATAAATAAAACTTTATTATAGATAATATTTGATTATTGATACCTAATAGATGTTTTGAATGAGATTGATTTAAAAACACAATAAAATAAATGACTTGGTTTTAAAATTTGTAATCAAGTTCAACGTGTATGGTCTAGTTATTCAGGAGTTTGAATCGTAGTTTTGAGGTGGTTTTTGGCCTGGTCAAGGTTGACCGAACAAGGTTGACACACAAGTCAAACGCCACACATAGGTCAAAGATCACAGACGGTGGAATACAAATGAGATCTGCATGCCTGGCTGCCCGGTTCGTTAGACTTGACATAGGCTGATATTGGAATGCATGCGGGTAGAGAGGGAAGTCTGACCTTTGTTTACATGGTTTCAGAGTGACCTAAAAAATCAAAGGCAGGTAGAGGTCAATCTGTGGTGTAGATATCGCCCCTATGACCACCCTAATGTTGGTCAAAATAACTGATGACCTGAGCACAAAACAAACTGAGGTCAAATGTCACACACGAGATTTCCTGATGCTTTGACAGATGGGGTGCATATTGGCATGAAGGCTTGACATATGGGGCTGATTATTTTGCATGGAGGTTAAAGGGAGGATAGGCTAAAGTTGTTGACAGAGTTTCAAATAATACTAAAAGGTCAACAAGGTCATCTAGAGGTCAATTTGCATAGAAAATTTCCCATGAACAGCAAATTTGGTCAAAAAGGACCGCTGGCCTGATTCCAAATCGGAGGAGGGGGTAAGATATGTAGCATAAAAGTAGGGGAGGGCTGTCGACCTTTGTTTGCAGGATTTCAGATTGACCCAAAAGGTCTTAAGTCATCTAGAGGTCCAATTTGCGTAGAAATGCCCTATGACCCACCAAATTAAAAAAAAATAAAACAAATAATTGAAGTTTATGCCAAGGTGGACCATACTGGATGGTACTGCCGAATATTAACGGCGTCAACGGAAAAAACCCCGTCGTCTTTATGACCTAAGAACATTTCCATGGATAATAGTACGTTGGATTTATTGATTGCATTGCTGTATTTGAAGTCTTCGCTATGAGAACATAATCATCGTTGAATTAACACGTTTTTTAAAGTACTTAAAAACCTTAGTCCTTAGGTAAAATCATTGAGTGAACATTATTGAATTTGTGATTGTTTTGTACATACCCGATTCTTGAACCAATCGATTAAAAAAATCAAAGCATTGTATAGGTTTTCCATATAGTTTCGCACTTGTGTAATTGAATTTTATAAAGACAATTTGAATTCGTCCTGAAAAATGTGTATCGCGAGAAACCCAAAACCAATTTTATTTATCTTTAACTGATGTTCACTTTAGTGGCATTAAATTTCCACTTTGTGTTATTGATATTCGTCAAATTCCGGTTGACAAGTTCGTCCCGCGTGGCGATCACTACTGAATAGAAAACGCGAAGGGATAGGGTATATTTATGAAGGGGTTGTTGAAGCCCACCATTGATTAACGGATAACGCCAAAATAGTCAAAAATCGTAAAAACCAAGTTAAAACAAAAGATAAGAATACGTATTTTTTTATATCGAATTGACAGTGATATTTCCTTATTTAACACACAATTTTTTTTTCAGGCGAAAAGACTAAAACAAGATACGAGCAGAAGTGAGGATATTTTGAAGATGCATTGTAGACACACACAAACAGCATTTCAGAACTATCCCTAAAGAACCATATTTAATGATGTTTAAAACATTGGTTAAAGCAACATATTTGCGTAATTTTCAGGCAAAAAAAAAAGACTTAAAGATGGCATGGGCAGAAATAAGCATGTTTTGAAAACACGTTGGAGACATGAAAATTCAGAACCATCCCCAAGAGAATCATATCTAATGTTGTTCAAATAGGCCTATACGCAAGACTAAAAAAATGGCGAAAACGATCATGAATATCAATAAAAACGACCAATTTGCTTTTTGTATACGCCGGTCTCGATATTGACGGAAGAATTCGAGGAAATACAGTGACACAAAAGTGAATATCAGTTACAGAATAATTAAATTAGTTTGGGCTTTCAGCGATTCGGATTTCCCAGGACGAATTCCAGTTGTCTGTTTTATCAAAATCAATTGCAGAAGTGCGAAATTAACTGGGAAAACCTATATAAAATTCAGATCACTTGTGCACAAGGCTCATTTCTTTGTGTTTAAAGGGTATTTCTGACTTTTGACGTATGTCCACGAGACGTCATAACAGTACTCTCTCCAAAGTTCTATACGAAACAAATTCTTTTTTTTTTTAATATTTTTGGCCTTAGGGTTAGGGGTTTGCTTGGTGTTCGACCATAAATAAAAATAATTTGTTTCCTGTAAAATTATAAAGTTTGTGCACATGGGACTCTCTCCAAATATTAATTAATTTAATTATACTTTTAATTTCTTTGTAGCATAAGTCTACATGCATGGGCAATTGTAAAAAAATAAGTTTTGCACCGACCGTCCCGTTGGTGCATGGGGAGTCTAATTTTCTCGAAAACGATATGCAGGATTTTTTTTAATGAAAAGTTCTTCGATTACAAACAAAATGCCAAAATAGTGTTCCGTAAGAACGCGACGCGAAAAAAAATCTGGGTCCACGTGGACCCCGTTATGCACTAAGTGTTAATATCGAAGGTATCATAAAAAAATTATTTGCACGTAAGTTCATCGGATAATAAATGGCCTTACAGAAAGATGACCATACAAATCAAAACCTCTAAAATCAAAATTTTAGTCAAACCTGGCCTATGTAAGATTGACTTTTCTCCCCATATTTTTGCAAGTTTCAAGACTGGCAGTTTGTTTTAGTGTTTTTTTTTTTTAGTTCTTTTAATCCCTAAGTTTCACCATTTAAATATTTCCCAGCCTATATGGAAGATGCTTTTAAGCTGAACTCCAGGATTCGTGTATAAACAATACCTGAAATCTCAGTGGCTTTTTTATAAGCAGTTGGTTATTCTTGTGTCTTTAACAAATGTATTTACGAAAAATAATTAGGGCAAATTATAAACAACTGTTATTAAAATAGAAACACTCAAACTGCAAAATATAAACCGTGAACATTTTCTAAATTTGATTCCTTTCCTATGACACCGTATTCATCACCAAGGGAGTTTTGTGAGTTGTAGTTTCTTCTGTGAAAAAATTAGAAAAGTGGTAATTTAGTATTTTTTAGAAATACTCAAACAAAAAGTGTTGTTGCGACCCAACGTTTCTTGGGTTTTGAGACACACAAAAAAAAAGTGTAGGATGTTTGATACATCTCTAACCATAAAAAAAAAAAAACACCAATCTTAAAACTTATCAATTACGTGAGAAATAATTGAAATTAAATGTGTAGTTTTTCACAAAATTGACAACATTTTGTCAATGTTCTATTACTGCTAAAATCAGTCCCCTGTACAAAGTCTATGGAAATTTGAAAATGCAATAGGTGACGTATCTCTAAAATACCTTTAAAAATAAATACAGTTTGGCATACATGTTTCTCACATGAATAAAAAACCATACATAACCATATTAGTTTTTATTCAATAACAATTTTATTCGTTTTCAACAAATTCAAATATATGCATTTCCATGAACATGATCCGAATATTAAAAAATACATTTAAATGAGTCCAAACAAGCCTAGTCTTAGGTCAGTGCTTTCTTGAAATTTTTGTTCTCAAAAAGCCGTCACAAAACTCACTGTGTTATACACTCTAATTACAGGGATTTAAAATCAATCCCAAATGATTGTGATTAGGGACCAATTAAATCTTATAGATTTAAAATTCTAATCTATAAGATTTAATTTTATATCTAAAAGTGGATTGGTCCCTAATAACAATCATTTGGGATTTATTTTAAATCCCTGTAATTTAGAGTGTAGCCTACGCATAATCTAACAGGATTGAATGGTTTAAAATGAAAATAACGCATTGGTTATATTAGCAAAATACAGTGGAAAGTAATTCTACGTTGAGAAGAGTTTTTCCTGGGTATCTGGTTTAATTGAGCAAAACATACTATCTTACATACATTCAAATTATTTTTCACTGAACAAATATCTTGTTAGTACGGTACCAAACAATAATTTCGTGATGTGTTGATTATTGCTGTGACTTTCAAGTCAAATGTTATCAAGGCCACAATTTAAAATTGTTTGTGTCTTAGCCGGGGTATACAACTTATATTTGACGTAGTTAAAATGATTTCAAAATGTTTGCAACGTTTACTTAAATGAACAGAATTGGTTAAGCGTAAGTGCGCTTTTCTGTGCTGAAATTTTTAAAATTTTCGGATGTAGTATGTTTGACAAGTACATAAAATCGTTTGTCTCAGGGCAACGACCACGTTTGATATACCACCAATAATGTGTACGTCCTTGATGCATATCAAGCCAGAATGCGGCCACATTCGGCCATGTTTTTCAATTTCTGAGTTATTTTTGCTTGCTGATGCTTGGTGTTTTATAGTTTATGTGTTCCGGAATATTACAAAAGAAAACGTCTCATTCCCAAAATACAAACTTGCATTTACCATTGCGATTTCCCTTGCTGGTACAAGGTCTCTTGGTGTGGTTATACATTTCTTCACTGGCAACATTCAAAACCCAAATTCAAGCAACATTTGGGGCTCGATGGCAAAATGTTTATTTAAATTCCCCGAATGAATATAAACGCGTACATCTGAATAACTTATTTACAATTAAATTGCGTCAGTGTTGTTACTTTGTGATTTGGCATGCGATGACAGATTTGAAAAAAAAAGATATCCGTGTTTGAATAATATGTACACACGATTTTTACAGACTGTACATTATTTCCAAATTTTTGCTAAGTGTCCGTGTTGTGCCAGAAACTCGGAATACAGTGAAACAATCTCTTCAAATATTCAGAGCAGCGAAATCATCAATATCTTCTTGCTCAATGAAGTCAGGTTCATCTTCCTCACCGAGTGGCTCTAGAAGCTCCACAAAATAGCTTAGTGTCTTGGAACGCGTTAGGCTGTAACTGTTGTCGAACTTAACTACATCTGAAAACAACAACAACATCAACAATAATAATAATAATAATAATAATAATATATATAATAATAATAATTATAACAATAATAATAATAACATATAATAATAATAAATAACTGACCCGATTATAGTTCCATGCTCGAGTAAAATCCCACCCCTAAGTTTTAGGAACATTTCAGAAAATTCTAAAGATCCGTTTATTATCCCATGCCAAAAAATTGGCCTACACTGACTGCAAAATTCGGAAACCTATTTTCTTCAAACAACAAACCTTTTAGCCTTGAATTCAAATGATATGCATTTTCCAATACGAATTCCATATTTAAATCTTATATTCCATCTCAAGAATGTCTCTAATGACGTCTGGAACCATTAAAGTTTGTGAAAAACATACATTTAAGAGTAGAACACGGCAAAGTGTCGGAGATTCAGCAGAAGACAGACACTGTTTGTGGTTCAACACTCTCAAGTCTTTCTACTTCACTCAGACGTGATTCTACAATATTTTTTCACTCTTTTTCCATATTTCAGTATAAAAAAATAACATGTCAATAAAAATTATTCAGTTTCATAAATTCACTAATAAAATAGTTTTTTGGTGGATTTGTTTTCTGAAATGAAAAGAATATTTTGAACAAGGTCATGTGTAGGGTCAGAGGGCGCCTAATGAGGGCAGCAAATCAAATATGACTGCTGCCTATACACTGATGGCAATTGGTTCAGTTTTCGCGACTATCGTTTTTGTTTTTTTTTGTTTTTTTGCTAAAAGAATCACTAAAGTTACATTATAGTCGTCATAGTTACATGACAAAAGATGAAATCTACTTCAGAATGAGGGTGGAAATTATGTACTATCGAAAAACGGCGTTTTTTCAACATTCTTAGTCTTCAAAATTCGGAAGTCATGAAGTGGCTGTATAGTATATGTGGCGAGTAGGCCAATACATTTTCGACTCCGGCTTCGGGCAAGATTCGGGCATTATCCCACCCCAAATTTCAAGGTATTTTCAGCTTAAAAAAGGGTGGGACTATACTCGAGTCAGTACGGTAATTCTAACACGATAGTTAGGGGGAAGGTTATATTCATTTGGTTATAAGAGCTCTTATAGTTATTTAAATTAATTAATATTCATATCCTTTGTTATTCTAGTGGATTATACTTCATTTGCATAAATTAATATTCATATTCTCTTGTTACCCAAAACGGAATAAACCGCATTACAAAGGGAGACGTTAGGGGAAGACATATTTCGCACTAACGCCGTAATGAGTGAATAACAAAAGCCAATTTCCCCCTAGGGCACGGGATAGCAATATAATGGTGATGATAATAATAATAACGAATAAATGCGGTATTCGGTACATCACGAATTGTTTAACTTGTACATTGGGCTATCTTTAGTACTAGTTAGAGACAGCCTGTCGTCCAAAGTAGTAAGGATGGATTTTTGGGGCATCAGGGGAAAGTACATCAGCGTCCTTGAGACATCATTAGAAAATAAGATCACTGGTGTTGCAGTGAAAATTTTGGGAGCTCGAGCGCATTGGATTTTGCAAACGATATGCAAAAAATTAACGTATTCTAGGCATTGGACACCACGCCCTTCCCATTCGCCCCAACTCCGGGTACGAAGATTTCTCGCACGCTCTTGCAGATGGAGCAATACAATCATGACAATACTAAACGAATACGTTTAACTTAAGAAGTACTTACATGTGCCAGGTTCTTCCAATGTTACTTGACCTTCTTCAGGAGAGATGTGACAGTTGTAACGCTCTTTGCCAACAATGTCAGTTTTCTTGCCATCAGTGCCAATTTTCTTCACGCTAAAACCAATGTCAGCCGACTTGGTTTTAAACTCGTAGCTACAAGGTAAAAATAAAAACATTATTTTTATTTTCAACGAAGAAAGCTGCGTTGTTTCAAGATTATAATTGAGGTGGAGCCCATGTCGCACTGCTTTTTAATGACTGGACAAGTAGACTTTTTGAGTCCAATTCAAACATTTGTCGATCTGCAATAAGTCAAAATGTAACCTCCAGGGATATAAATGTTGGAATGTGGGACGGTATGATATCAAGCTTATTACTTTGTGAATAATTACATTTGATGAGATGATCATTATATTTTAAATGTGTTCTGCCCAATGGATAAAGGTAATTGATTTGTTTATCAAATCGTAGTCAACCCAGATAAAGTCCATTAATTTATCTTGCAATGTCCACACAATATATAAGGGTGTGCGCAATAAAGTGCTAGCCCTCAGAAAGCACGTTACTGGTTTTGGGTTGATTGAACTTCTTTTTTTGACAGAATAGACGATAATTCTGTTTTTATAGTAATGTTTATAAGCGTAAAGTACACGAGTTCTATAACAGATTATGTGTCATGTTGGGAGGATTCGTACCTGCAAAGTTTATTACTTCTTGGATCACACAATATATTTAGTTTCTAGAAATACTAAATAAGTTGGATATTTCATAACAAAAGCCAAATCTCGGGATGGTGCATGAAACGAACATATTTTCAGCAAGTTTGCAGATTGAGATTCAGTGTTTCTAGATAATATGACAGGGTGTAATTTTAGGAGCAATATCACACAATGCTAACCTACAGTCTAAATTTCAGTGATTCAAAAGGTTAATCCTTTGGGATTGTAGTTAGGGAGCAATCAAAATAGATTTAAAATCAATTCATACCTGCCCGTAGATTCAATGGTAATATATTTGTATTCAAATCTAATAATTATGATTGAAGTTTAATGTAAAAGAGATTAACTTTAAATCCTGACATTGATTGGTTCCTAACTACGGCCTGTCTAAAAATGGTACAAAGGAAAACCGATTTTTTAAATATGAAATCTCAACATAAGTAAGTAATATTTTATTAACTAAAAACATGATTAACTAAACACATGCTGAAAATGACCTCAATAATGTCCAATCCATTTCCCTGTAGAACTTTATGGTAAAACAAAAAAAAGATGTTTCAAATATCTACCTTTTGGTTCTATATAATCAATTTGGTCTATTCTTAACCATTTGTTTAAAATTTTAGTGCATAACGTGTAAGAAACAGCAACACAAAATAGTCGTTTGTTTGTTTTTATTTTCATGAAAATGAATGTTTCACCCTAATTTCCGATCGATATTTTCATTTTTTGACAATAATAAAGATGTTATTGGATGTTCATTATGTGTGACAAAATTTATTGAAAAATCCAAATAATGAAGTTGTTTTCAAGTGGTCCGCGTGTGCTCTCTACCTCTTATGCACCGACTGGAGTGCGGAAAAGTATTATGCACCTAAGCGTTAAAGAATATACAATTCAAACGGTTATTCTGTTCTACGAGTGCATTAAGTGCTTACGAATTTCCAATATGGCGGGACCAACACAAGGGGATAGATTTGCATTTCCAATGAATTTATATTCTCTGTTTTATTTGTGTCGCTTCGTGCCTATTGTCGAGGGTATGATTTAAGTTTGAGGGGCATGTTGATACTATTTTTTTTAAAAACCGAATATTTAATGAACATTATTTAATACGCATTATTTAGTGCAAATGTTCCGTTATTACAGATAAAGGTTTTACAATTTGTAGTCATTAATTTAAAATGTATTTAAATACCTTTACCCCCATCTGAACAAATTCAGTAAATTAATGTTACATGACCATCATGACAGTCTTGACTATGTTCAGAAGGTGCAATAATTTGCTAGATTTATATGGACTTAGGTCTCTGTCTGTACTCTCTAAATTTCTTAGATTAAAAACTAATCTAATTTGATTGCTATCAGACAAATCTAAAGTTTAGAATAAAATTTAAATCAAAATACATTGAAATATAAATCTAATAGATTAAAAACTTTAATCAAAATTTAGATTTGTCCTCCGTTTTAATCTAAGAAATTTAGAGAGTATCACATTCTTTTGATGCTTTCGTCACTAAATCCGCATATTTCAATTCAACCGACAGCACTTTAGCTTAAAGGGGGCGGGGCGATCATTATTTCTACATATACTATCCATATGACACGCGTTTATTTAATGCACGTGGATAGGTTCCTCGTCGAATCGGTCTTCTGGTGAGGCCAAGAAATAATGTTTCCCTCTATCCACGCCACGTAAAGGAGTCATGTTGATTTCCCTAGGTAAGCCTACAACCTCTAAGGATGAATAGAACTGTCAAAACTTTTAACACTTAAAAGTGTTATAAGGTCTTGAACACATAGTGTATAAGGGTGGGTCCACATGGACCCCCTCAGAAAAAAAAAAAAAAAATCACATTCCCGAAGGTCTTTTTTCCCCATAAAATTTGGTTCATAATAGGAGAACATTAATACATTAACATTGCTGATTTTTTTTAATGTTCCTCCAGTAAGATTTAAGGGGCAAAATAAATTTGGAATAGCGCCCCATGCTAAATTTTGCTAATTAGCATAATAACGCCATGGGCGATTTGAATTTTTTTCACCAAAATATGCGCAACGTATATTTTGGCAATTACATAAAACTTTGGCAAAAATAATTTACCGTTAAAAATGGCGCACGAAAAACGAAATGAAACACTTAAGTGTTAATGAAATGACACGAATATGAAAGTTTATAACTTACTTGAGTACACTTCCAGGCTTAACCACGTTGTATTTGAATTCCAAGGTTCCTGCACGTGCAACATCCCTTGTTGTCAAGATATTGTCTGATAGAGCCTGGTCCTTAAGGTAGTATGACTTCGGAATTGGTCCTGTCATAGTAACCTGAAGGAAATATATAAATGGAGAACATTCTAAACCTCGTAGCAATTTTGCGGGATTGCTTCTTTAAAATATTGAGATTTTTGCAACTACTCTCTTCCTATAAGTTAATATTACATTGTGTTATTTAAAACAAATATTCAGACATAATGAAATGGACTCTTTCTGAAATCATTTCCACAAATTTGAAATTTGAGTGTTTACATTTTGTAACCCCCCCCCCCCAAAAAAAAAAAAAATTTTTTTTTTTTTTTTTTTTATCGCACGCGTAAAGCGGCCAGCGCGAAAACAAATTTTGGGGGTCCCTAGGAACCCCCCCCCCCTTGGTCACTTAAGTGTTAACGAGTTTAATTGCACCAGGTTTGAAGTTGTTTGCCCAAAGACGAAATCGAGTTGGCAAATGTACAGTTTCGATTTTTGGCACGACTTTGAACTTAACAATTGTTAAAAAAACAAATATAGGTTTTCCCGTTCGATTTCGCACAATGTTCATCCGAATTCAACAATTGTTTAGTTCAAATTCGTCCCAAAAATCGAAACTCTAAATTTGCCAACTCGATTTCGTCTTTGGACATTCCAAATAGCCGATGGTCAAACGACTTCAACCTATGGTCAGTAAATTTCGTCTCGTGTTATGAATTTAGTCCGACCGTCAAAACGGCGATATAATGGGTAGTTGGATTACGTCTTTGGTCGTCAAGTGTTTCGGGATGATTGTTCTTGTCTTACTTTTCATACTTTGTTTGTTCATTTGCGTGCATCAACTCTGTTTCTTTTCGAGCTGATCATGCTATACGAATCAAACAATTTGGCCGGTATTCACAAAAGCGGATTAACTTTAACCCAGTGTTAATTTTAACCCTGGGTTAAATATCCCATAGAGAATAACATGAATTTAACTCATGATCGTGGGTTAAACCCTGTTTAACCCTGGGTTAAAGTTAACCCACTTTTGTGAATACCGGCCATTGTGTTTAAGCCAAATATTGACTGCTTCCAATCATATATATTTCTAAATTATAGTTGTGAACAGTAAAAAGTTGTTTTATCATTTTGACATGAGCCAAAATTAAAAACTACTTTTAAACATAAATATATATAAGATCCACATTTCAATTTAATTTAAAATCCATGTAATTTAGAGTGCATCCTCTCCTGCGTGATACATCACCAACAAAATTGCCGTCACAACGTCACTTCATATCCTGTTAAGAGCTAGTTCAAATGTTAGGCCTTAAACGCATGCATGATACCCACCAAATGCAGGCCTATACGACGAATTCGAATGATATTTTTATGAATCCGGATGACCAATCGGTGGCATGTACAACGAAATTGTATGACCCGACGAATTTGATTTAACACGACGGACCGGTGCGACCATTAACGAGTTTGATTGCACCAGGTTTGAAGTTGTTTGCCCAAAGACGAAATCGAGTTGGCAAATGTACAGTTTCGATTTTTGGCACGACTTTGAACTTAACAATTGTTAAATTCGGATGAACATCGAAATCGAACGGGAAAACCTATATTAATTTCCTTGTAAGCTTCACTTCTCAGTCAAGACATTACTGCCAGCATTGACCCTCGTTTACCTGAGAATCGGATATTCTTAACTTTTTTGGCGAAAAATTGAATTTTCTACACTGTGTGTCTATGGACATTGGCAGTTTTGCTGACATGCGATCTTTATGGCGTTATCGTGACGTAATGCTAGGCATATTGGTACTCATTCTTGTATCAATGGAAAGAGGAGGACCATAGCTATCTATTTTACCAAAATACAGTGTCTGTAGTATTCCTGCGTCGTACTAGACATGTTGGTACTTCGCTCTCCCCCATCCATCAATTTGGGATCACCTTGTATCTTACATACACCGGTAGATGTTTGTTTTTGCATGAAAAGGAGCGGAAAACGTCAATTGACAATTACATTAAATAACTTGGCACCAGAAACGGGGGTTTCAGCAAGGCGGAAAACAAAAAAATGAAGAGTGGGTAATAACCACCACCCCCCACCACCACCCCACCACTTCGGTAGCCGGCGATGGTTAATCAAACTTGAAAAGTATGCAGTCATCAGCTCACAGGCCATTGACATTGTATATGCGCTAATCATAGCTAACACTTGTCAGATCAATATCTTACTACAAGCCTGAAATTTAATATCTGAATCCCGGTCTGAATGCTTTTGAATATTGTGTCACAAAACATGCTAGATACATTGTAAATTCTGGCAGGGATGTCAACACCTTGGTTTTCCGTGGCAGTAATTGCCACGAACTCTTGCTGTTTTTGCTGTTTTTACAGAATGTAAACATCCAAATTGTTTTAAATTTGTGGAAGTGATTTCAATAAGGGTCCATTTCATTATGCTTAAATATTTAGTATGCCATTATGTACCTTTAAACAAATAATTATCTCTGAAGAATTGAGCCTAGATATAGGATAATGTTTTGAACTATGATAAAAGCATCAAATTTAAAATACTATAGCACTATTGCACTAACGAATTTTTATTACTTTATAGGGAATGACCCGATTTAAGTATATACATTTGTCCTCTTAATAGAATAACCCCATCTGAAAAGTTTCCTGCCGATATTCCAACCCGTTTTGATGTGAGAGCTAAAAGGCTAGTGTATTTTTACATGTAGTACTCTGTAAAATTAATATCAAAACATCATTTAGACCTAAGATTTCAAATGATAAATAAGAAAATCAGCAACTTTCTTCAGATACCAAAATTAAGACCACTTCCGGTAAAACCCGGGGTTTGGGGACGAGGCTATTAGCGATCGGACAGATTTAAAAATAACGTGTTTTCATAATTTTGGTGCTTATTCACCTCACTTTCAAAGTGAGGCGGTTGTTTAGTTACACGATTGTTTAAACATCTTTTTTCTAAACTGACCAAATCAAGATCAAGACCAAAAAAAGTGAAAAAAAGAAATCCGGAGAATGTCGCAATATAAACAACGAAATAACCTGTTTATGTTTTACACATAATTTAAGCAGCTAAGCCAATACAAAAGTAGACCCAAACCATATAACTGCAAAGTAGAACAAAGGCTACACTTCAATTTCTTACCACACTAGGACACGTTGGATCTCCATCAGAATCCACACGGTTTCCTCCCCAGGGAGCTGGTAATATGTCTGCGTCAACATACTTCAAGATTTCAGTTTTCCAGTTACCTATAAACGTGGGTATATAATCATTTTAGATGCGTTGTCCTTGAAGATCTAATTAAATTATTATTAGACGTAGTTCATTTTCAAGCAGGCTCTTAGACCAAATGGAAAATTAATTAGAGCAGTTTGCTCTTCTCTGTATCCTCCTAAATCTAACAAGACAAATAATTAAAAAAAAAATTTTTGTTTGTTGGGAAAGTAACTATTCAGGCACTTTAAAGACTTTAATTGTTTTAGATGTTAACACTTCAATGTGTTAAAATACAAAACAAAGTCTTATACTCGATTCGCGCTGATATAGGAGCTGGGGGAAGGTTCTGGGTCATATCCATTAGGTAAAATAGGGAAGAAGCATTTTAATCTATCCAAGAAGTCGCTTCGCTGTCTAACAATAGAAAGTGACTTGAAAGGAAAAGGGCCAAGTACAAAACTTAATTTTGTTTACCGTTTACCATTCACATCACTTCACTGTAAAAACGTTCCTGTTATGTACACTGACAAAGTAATTCCCCAAAATCTTTAGACTAAAGTTTAATTTAGGCGACGTTAATTACAAAGGTGTTTGCGTTTTTATCCGGGATTTTTATGTGTTTAGGCCAAGGTTTTCATTTCCAAATATTTTATCCAACGTGCTTCAACTATTGAGAACTACGTTGGACCATCTATGAGTGGCATTGACTATTGTATTAGTCGTATTAGTTTAGGTAACGTATGAAAGTACTGATGAGGCCCCATATCACCTGTGTGGATAGCGCAAAAACCTTTGTTACCATATTCAGGATTCAATAGCGCATCTGCCTCACACAGGTAGTATTTCACATTTTAACGTACGTTACTTTTACCAGTGACCCTCTATGTTTTGACCACTGCACATCGTATTGACCGTAGAATACACAGTATTACGAACGCACGGACTAGGAGTGTTGCAAAGTTTAATTACTGTGCGCCCCTCACAAACAGCTCTCACCCGTAAAAAAGTACAGGTTGTCCCTATATCAGCACGAATCGAGTAATAAACCTTTATTTTTTTTCCCAAGAAAACTATTTCTATTTAGAATCTTAAAAATAGAACTTTTCACAGACAAATTTCAATAAACAATTATCGACCTTTGTCTGGACAAAGGGTACACAAATTGTCTTCCGTTATTAATGTTAGATTGCTAAACTTAGTGTATTTTATTGCTTTCTTGGAAAAAAATGAAAAACAAAAAATAAACAATAAATAAACATGTAATATTTCATTATATTGTTTTCAATTCGAACGTGTTGTATCCATTTTTGAATATATTTCCTTCGTACAAAGATGTACGTCATCGTGCTCTACAACAATATAACGACAACAAACATTTTTCTGTTCTTTCTATGCTTCCTGGATTTCTCATATTAAGTTAAATGTTTTGGCATTTGTTACTATAATGAGCACAATATTACATCCCCACTTACCACCTAAAATAACCAGCTTTTTCCTTGTTTCTTCTTGCATCAGTGGCTTGGCGATGGCGTAGAGAATATAAAACACCTTAGGGGCATTGACAACGATCATCGTCTTCATGATTTCTGGAAAATGCTTTTCCATTTGACCCAGCATCTTGGATAAAATACAAGAATAGGAAAATGTGAAATTCAATGGAGTTGGTGCACGTGTGGGACGTTTCCTAAGTAAGTAATGTGAAACCAGAATCGTCACAACCACAAAAGAGTGTTGCCATTTCTCTGTACCGAAATCAGTTTTATAAAATGGGTAAGTGCGTGTCACTGTCACATTGGCGAAATTGGGTTCCTTAAGACTTTGGTTTTATTATATCATGTATATTACAGTTGATTGCACCATTATATTAGATGTTATGTTTTCAAGCATGCCACAAAGCGATAACTCATATTGCATTACTTCATAAGAAAAACAATCTAATACAAATTTCCTGTATTTTTGGTAGAAATAAAAGCCAGCAAAAAATAATAAAAATAGCAAGCAAGAAAACCAGCAAGTAAGCAAGCAAGCCAGAAATCCAGCCAGCAAGCAAGCAAGCCAGCAAGCAAGCAAGTCAGCAAGCAAGAGGCTTGACTTTATTGACATACCTTCTTTGACAAGTCCTGCCACGGCTTCCAAAGGTAAGATCCTCCAAGACCTTCCAAATCACTTACATGAATCATTCCTCCAGTATCTTTACCCAACTGAAATGACAAGAACAACAACAATTTATAAATGTAATAAAAACACAACGTTCATGTTTCTATAGATTTTTGTGGTCTAACTTCGGGTATCTGGTATCACATGTCTCGGCTTTGTAAGATGTTAAACTTTGACTAATGATTAGCTTGAAATATTCAATTCAATTTACTTCAATCAACTTATTTACTTCATAGTAAACAACATCGTATTAGGCCCACTTTAGAGAGTAAAAAGGTCATTTTCCCTTGCTTTGTTTCTTCCCTACCTTTTTGTTTTCTGCTGTTATTCCATGGAACATCTTTCTATCTTCTGCAGACAAGATTTCACAATGTCGGAAGATTTAGCGGAGTACATCAACCCTAAAGAAAATAAGACAAAAGAAGAGTTTTATTATACATCGCATACTTCTGTTTCATATATTTTATTTTAAAAGTTAAAAATTGATGGAATGAAAAAGTGTTTTTTTCTTCAAATCGGACTCCAAAAAATAGAAAAGGTGTGTCCTGTAAGATTGGAGTGTTTCGTTCTTGGTACTCCATGTACTTCGTTACATTTTGCATTCGTTTTTTTTTTCTTTAAAAGCATGGATTTCTGCTATCAATTATTTTTTTTCTAGAGTGTCTCGTATACAGATTTGCATGAAAAGATGATTTTCTGTTTACCTTTCACGTCCAGTTTTCCAACGGTATCCAAATATACCAAGGAACCGTCTTTGTTATGGCCAAGGATACTGCCACCGAAGTACTTAGTGAGCACCTACAAATATGGATAAGATATGATAATTAAGCATGCATATTAAAATACTTTGAGTACAAATTTAGGTAAAGTTAGTTGTGTGGTTACACGCTGTGACGTAGGTGACGCATTTTGTCCTGAACTGCCTCAAATCACACGAAGTGGTAAGTTAGATCAGTTGCAAAACACATGGAATTTTCTATAAACAAATGAGTTCGTCAAATAAAAAAAATGCAATTTTCCTTTTCTAATCACGTTTTTGATCTGTTTTGTAACGTAATGCATATCGCCACAAATCGAGTGTACATGCATAAAGTTCTAAGAAAATCCAAGTATTGAAGAATTATCAACCGGAGGTTGGTCATGAACAT
Organism: Ophioderma brevispina; assembly: GCA_023653785.1. Lineage (NCBI taxonomy): Eukaryota > Metazoa > Echinodermata > Ophiuroidea > Amphilepidida > Ophiodermatidae > Ophioderma > Ophioderma brevispina. The sequence goes on along the minus strand of JAMKCH010013870.1, from coordinate 11,169 downwards.
CCACATGTTAATTCAAAATGGTAATGTTGTATATAATAAAATGTACATTTTGGTAACTTTCTTGAATTCTTAAACATCTCATTTAGAAAATCTATCAAAATCGTTTGGATAATCACCATAATTCTACCAATAGAACAGTCAACACCTTATTTAATTAGTACATATTAACACTTAACTGCATAAGGGGTTTGCACTTCCGTTAGTGCATAACGGGGGGGGGGGGGGGGGGGGTTCCTAGGGACCCCCCTAATATAACCACTTTCCTAAAAGATTTTTAGATGGAATCCACTACATGTTAGAAGGCTTCAAAGACATCAACAATAAAAAAATAAAAACTGAAGAAAGTTGTTCAGTAAGAAAATTAGGGGCAAAACATTGATTTTAATTTTGAGTCAAAATGTGCGAAAAAGATACTAATTCGTTTCTGCATTTTCTACCACACTGATTCACCTAGACTTTTGCTGATTGCTTTAATTGGTGAAGGATGAACTATATTTAACATATTAAGCACAAATAGAAATGTCTCGTGCCATTTTATATTTTTAGGTTTACTTGTATAATTTACCATAGGTTCCTACAGTAAACCGCTATACGATGTATATAAAATATTATGACTCCATTGGCCTACTATACTTTCCAAGAATGTTTTTATTAATTATTTACTTTGTTTATGTCACTAGGTGTATGCATTCCGAAAATCAGGACAATCATCAGAAGTAACTATATTAAGATTTTTAATTTTTGTCATGGGCACTTCCGTTAGTGCATAGGGGGGGCTCCTAGGGACCCATGCTAATTAACGCAAAAACGACGCGATGGATTTGAATTTTTTGCACCAATGTAAGCGTAACTAAAAGTTAGACAAATACAAAAAATATAAACCAAATATATTGCAGCGTTAAAAAACGCCGGCCGAAAAACAAAAATGGTCCCTAGGGACCCCCCCCCCCCCCCTTATGCAGTTAAGTGTTAACTTACCTCTGGAGGAACATATTCTTTCACCAATGTGTCAACGCCATTCTTTTGCCGCCATTCCAAATCCTATAATAAGGACAATTAATATGCAATTTAAATAATAACGATGAATAAAATTCACTGAAAGCACTCAGAGTTTGAATCACCAGCTAGTCACTACCGCATTTGGCCGTCTTTTGCCAGCTATCGATTCAAAACTAGAATATTTTGAAGGTTATTGACATACGTTTAGCTAAATCTGAGACCAATATTTTAGGTATATTGGACTTAGGTTAAATGACCACTTGCTGATCACTGATCCAAAATATATTAAATATATAATATATTTAAAGGAGAAATCCTTTATAGATTTGGATTGATGATCGTCGCTGACTACTGATGAACTCTGACCTCACACCCTGAACAACTCATAATTTTTTTTAACAACAGATGAATATTAGTACAAATAACCTTTTCCTAGAGACATCCACAATTGAAAGCAGAGGTTTTGACACTGTAAAGAATGCCCTCGTTAATAAACAATGCATGGTGCGTTTGTCATAAAGCCGTTTTGGAGTATCTTACCGTCCAGTGGTCCGTTCCCAAAACTCAGTCGTAAATCTACGTGCATACTATATCATGTCTGAGTGGACAAATCTGTCCAAAGCGCTGTGTAACTGGTATGTAAAGGTCTGTTATGTTGGACAAACGCATTAATTAGTATACACGTAGGGTTACGCACGAGTTTGGGGAACGGGCCCCAGGTGTGGACTTCTGGCATGTCTGCTATTCTATGTTTTGTTTTTGTTTTCAAGAGCAGGGGAAAATGAGTAGCATAACCTTTCGCAAGAAGCACGGGAAGGCTAAGTTTTGGATACTCTAACGAATATCTTCATTTATGTAGGAGTTTGTTCGTATGCGTATTCCATGGAAAACGCTTTTTAATACGGAATAAAGCATAATCTCGTTGTAACATCATCCAAGTGGCACAATTTTTCTCACATTGATAAGCGTTTAATTCCATTGAATACTCAGGTAGGGTATAATTCTCACCTTGCGAAACATCGATTCGGCTTTCTTCAAATCAAACTGCCGAGCTGTACGTGAAAAAAACATTATGTGAATAAAGGTGATTAACACCAGTATTAACTAATTATGTTGCAGAAAATAATGATGTAGTTATTACTATTATATCACTATATCCTACGCTAGGGCGACATTTTCTATTCATAAACATAGAGTTTGACGTTAGGCGACGAAAAAAGAAAACCCTGTTTTACGGGCGAGCGGACCTTTCGAGTAAGGTCGGTCGGTCGGACGAATTTTTTCTTTTTTTTATTTTTTTTTCTTTTCTGGAGCTCAAAATTGGCTTAAAATAGCCCCAAAATCTGAAAAATCAAGAGAAATATGAAATTTTTTTACAAACAAATTTTCTAAATTTTTTTGCCAAAATTGATAAATTTGGGCTAAAAAAAGGCTGATTTTACATGATTTTTGGAAAAACTAAAAAAAAAAAAAATTCTGCAAAACTGAAAATCAGGGTCGGTCGGGCCCGTAAAACAGGGTTTTTTATTTTCGTCGCCTTAGGGCGAAATTTTTTTCGCCTTAACGTTATCCTTTGTTTGCGCTTTATTCCGTCAAAAGAAATGAATATTAATTTATGCAAATGAGAGATAATCTCATTAGCTAACAAGAAACATGAACATAGAAAGGCTCATTATAGACTAATGAATTATTAAATTTTCGCCCTATGGTTCAATCTAGTAAAATATATTATTATTATTATTATTATTGTTATTAGTGTTAGTGTTATTATTATTATTATTGTTATTAGTGTTAGTGTTATTATTATTATTATTATTATTAGTAGTAGTAGTAGTAGTAGTAGTCGTAGTAGTAGTAGTAGTAGTAGTAGTAGTAGTAGTAGTAGTAAGTAGTAAATAGTAAGTAGTAGTAGTAGTAGCAGTAGTAGTAGTAGTAGTAGTAAGTAGTAAGTAGTAGTAGTAGTTAGTAGTAGTAGTAGTAGCAGTAGTAGTAGTAGTAGTAGTAGAGTAGTAGTAGTAGTAGTGTAGAAGATATACTTTAAGGTGGAATAAATATACTAAGAGAGATACAGAACTCTATAACTATTATGCATTCTTGGCGTTGGCTACTCAGTTACACAGAATGAATCAACATACAAAAAATGTATATTTTGTATCTTTAAATTTATATTACAATTTCACGATTGATAACGTGTCCCAGCCACTTGAGCATAGCGTGATGTTTTGTACAAAGTGTATACATTTTATTTAGAACAAGAATGTTATAGAGTAGATATCCAAATTCCTGCAGCATATTTGATGCACATGAAAGAAAGTGTTCATTCTTTGATTTAAGCCCAACAAGACGCGTAATACAGTTTTCCCTATCAAAGTAACATAGATTTGTTTTCCCTTTTTTGTAAGGTAAGGTATAAAAAAAAAAAAAATCTGCAAAACTGAAAATCAGGGTCGGTCGGGCCCGTAAAACAGGGTTTTTTATTTTCGTCGCCTTAGGGCGAAATTTTTTTCGCCTTAACGTTATCCTTTGTTTGCGCTTTATTCCGTCAAAAGAAATGAATATTAATTTATGCAAATGAGAGATAATCTCATTAGCTAACAAGAAACATGAACATAGAAAGGCTCATTATAGACTAATGAATTATTAAATTTTCGCCCTATGGTTCAATCTAGTAAAATATATTATTATTATTATTATTGTTATTAGTGTTAGTGTTATTATTATTATTATTATTGTTATTAGTGTTAGTGTTATTATTATTATTATTATTATTATTATTATTAGTAGTAGTAGTAGTAGTAGTAGTAGTAGTAGTAGTAGTAGTAGTAGTAGTAGTAGTAGTAGTAGTAAGTAGTAAGTAGTAAATAGTAAGTAGTAGTAGTAGTAGCAGTAGTAGTAGTAGTAGTAGTAAGTAGTAAGTAGTAAATAGTAAGTAGTAGTAGTAGTAGTAGTAGTAGTAGTAGTAGTAGTAGTAGTAGTAGTAGTAGTAGTAGTAGTAGTAGTAGTAGTAGAAGAAGATATACTTTAAGGTGGAATAAATATACTTTTTTTTATTTAGAACAAGAATGTTATAGAGTAGATATCCAAATTCCTGCAGCATATTTGATGCACATGAAAGAAAGTGTTCATTCTTTGATTTAAGCCCAACAAGACGCGTAATACAGTTTTCCCTATCAAAGTAACATAGATTTGTTTTCCCTTTTTTGTAAGGTAAGGTATTATATAGAAGTTAACAAAACCTCCACACAATTGTTACATTGTACCATCGGGGTTACTTATAATATAAAACATTTTTAAAATGCATTTAAACATAAAATACATTCTAACGAATATTTTATATTTGTTCATAAACGTTGTAATTAGAATCAATAGTTAAATAATTTTGTTTACAGTTCGCGTTTCCCCTTGGTAGAAATAACGTGTTCTAATCAGAGCGTGCCATCGTCTTTTCCTTACCTCTAAGAAACCGAAGAAGATATATGTCATCATGAATTTCGTCTTGCAGAACATCTTTCAAAGCATCTTTAAACTGAAACAAAATACATCATTAATAGATGTTAAAGTTCGAAAAAGACTGAACCTGAAGTTAAGTTTGAAAAAAAGTATATATTTTTTACTCTGATGATATTTATGAGTTTATTATGATTCTTACCGTCGTTAACTTGTCGGCTTGCTTTTCGCTAAGGTTTCCAACTCTTCCACTCATATTGATTGATGAAATGTGGCAAAAGGTAAACGAAAGATATGTCAAGACTTATCCAAACAGTACTGCAACACTGGTGCCTGATAAGGAAATAATTCACTAAGTGTATGTTACGTTGCTACTTATATAGGTCTATACAGTTGGAAATGAAATACCATACGGCAAGTGTTACGATATATTACATAACAAAATGTGGTAGCTATTCATTCATGCATACGAATTAGTGCCTAAAATGATGGTGTATATCAAGACAATGCGACGGTAAAAGACGGTGCCCGGATCTTTTTTGTTACGGCGAATACTTGATTCATTCATAACCAAAATTAATAGAGAAATACCAGTATGTTTTAAACACCGGAGGAATCATACCCAACCATTAATTTATGACTATGATAATTTCAAATGAATACATTTCGTATTGCAGGTGCAATGAGAGATTTCATACTAGAGAGATGGTCACTTTAAAAATTGAAATCGTGATTTTTGCACTGAAGAAATATTTCCATGAAAACTATTTCTTTGGTTAAAAATGTGAAATTGCGAATTTTATACTGGAGCAAATACGAAATTCAGCCTATGTTTTATAATGAACATAAACAAATTCAAATCACCATTTCTTTTCAATTTAAAAAAAAATCATGTAGCCAAATACGAGGTAACCAATGTATTCTTGTGTAACTTCATGAAGATTATACATTTGACACTAAATATGAATGCTACATGATTAACAAAAAAGCAGTGTATATACATATTTTTAATTTTCTAGCTAATTGTCTGCAGCACGCCACTTAAATGGTTCAAATAGAACAGTTTTAAGATTATGAAAATTACGAAAACATAATATAGTACTTTCCATATCTACTAATCTTAACACTTAAAATGACCGGGGTACCTAGCGACCCTCAAACGCGTGGGATTTTTGCGCCGACATTTTTTTGTAATTGTCTGACTTTCAAATGCGCTTCTTTTCATACCAAAAAAATTAAAATCGGCCAAGCCGTTAATGAGTTAATTAGTGAGGGTCCATAGACCTCCTCTCCCGGCACTAACAGAAGTCATCTTAATTTTTTTTTTTTTTAAATCAAAGAACCAACGCATTTTTTGCTGATATATGTTCACACATACATAAAAGTAAACAATTATTAGTAACATTAAAATAATTAACCCTTTATGTGCTGAAAACAAATAATTCCATTGTGGACGTTGCTAACCGTTACTGTACAAAGTCTATTGGAAAATGACGTGTATTTTGCAACTGCCGCAAAAAATAAAGGATTCCCTAAAACTGCAAGTTTTGTGTTAAATATATGTAATACGGGTCTTCTATAGTAGATATCAACATAAAATAGTAAGTTTTCAAAAAGTTTGATTGATGTAAGCGCAAGGCTCATTTGAATTTTCCGTCTTTTTGCCCATTCTTCGCCTGTTTTGAAAACAATATTTTGCCCCTAATTTGCAGCAAATAACAATTTCCATTTGGGGTTGTCTTATGACCCTTCTCATGTGGTATAAGTTTCATACAAAAATTCCCTCGGGAAAGTGGTTTCCTTAGGGGGTCCCATGGACCCCCCGGGCATTAAAAACCCCTCTGTCACTTAAAGCCACTATCAGCGATTTCTTTCTTTACAATGTTAACAAATCGCGCGCCCTATTTTTTCATCAAAATCCATTTTTTGGCACTGTTGTATTGGAAAATGTTGTAGTAAAGACCCATGTAATTAAGCGTAACACGCCGTATTTGTCAAAATATTATGATTTTTATGCTTTGTTTACTACTAAAGGTCGGATCCGACTTTTTAAGGTCTAAAAACAGTCGTAAATGGCATCTTCAAGACTGCTTTATTCTAAAAAGTCTGTTTTTCACAAAGAAAAGTAATATAATGTGTCGATATGACATAATACTAGCAATTTAGAGACAAAATAGACATTTTGAATTTGAAAAAAAAAAACGACTGATAGTGGCTTTAAGCGTTAAACTAACTTCCCATTTCTAAATTCGTGTTACTCCGTTGATTTTGACATCTCAGGGATAGAAATGAAATGCGAAAGTAAACAAGTCGATCTAGATCAATTTCTTTGTCCTGATTTTATCAGATCTTGGATTTTGTTTTTTCTTTATCTTTTCTTTCGCCAATATCATTTTCTCTCTCTTTTCAAATACACAAATAATTGGTTATGAGGAAGACACACTGTGTAAGGAACACGTGTAACCTGTTTCTTCGATGTAGAATTTGAAACACCACATTGTTGGTTATAGTTGCAATGTATCACACAACGTAATATTGTTGACTTCTATTAATTTTAAGGCTGACTAAAGGCTCCCGATGAGTGCGCACTCATTTTTCAAACAAATCTGTTTTTTTTTTGCATATACTTAATGCTTGTCCATATACTAATCACTGTGTGAAATACCTAAGCTCAAATCGAAGTCTTTCATATAGAAAATCTGTTATAAAATTCCGGATCCGGAAATGTTGTTATACACGGTATCCTATGGCACTGTTATACTGTGCATAAATGTTTACTGCATGGAAACAATCTGATTCATCTCAAACTTTGGAATTAAGCATTTTAGGTAACTATGTTTACTTTAGATGACTATTTTTAATTACTACACCAAAAAGTTATATTTTGAAATCTCTGAATCAGCCTTTAATGATGCACGTTAACCAATCGTGTTTGGAAATTGTTGTGGTCAATTTGTAAACACCCACTAAACATTTAAAACTAAACATGTTTTCAGTTTTAATGGCAATAGTTATGAACTCAGCAACGTGTTTACAAAATGCGGGAAAAGAAACGTTTATTACAAAAAATGTTTTAGGGTATACAGTATATGGATTTTACCGCGTGAAATGATATTTACACCTGCACCTGCATGGAACCATTCAATTAAACACACCCATCAATAGTATCTCTTATTTGTACTATCAAAACTTAAGTTTCACATATTTCGAAATAAGCACAGCATGATGCAGGTAGTATATTGACGACAGAACAGATTAGCTTTAAGGATTAATAGAATTGCGTGCGATCAATGTCTTGGACAAATAAATATGACCTTTCGAAAATAATAAGATCTGCTAAATAAAATCTAATCAATAAAAAACAAGCTCTTTTCGGGATTCTTCGGATTTCAGCAAGGAATATCAACATTTTAGTGAAGTAAAATTTGGAATAGCATGATCTTCTCTAGCTTCGCAGTCTGTATGTTATATTCAACAAGGATTTTTAACAAGTATCAAAAGATATATATTTATATTAACACTTAAGTGTGTGGGACCCAACATATTATCACATAGCAGCCTGTTGTTGAGGGTATTATGGGGACATTTGAACATGTTCTCAAAGTGAAGGCAAATGAAAACAAAAAGGGCCATTTGGTAACCCTAGGGTCACTGATGACCCACATGAATTCAGCAGCCTTTACGGAATAAAGTTAATGTGATGCTGTACTTTATATCATAAAGGCTGCTGGATTCATCGGGATCACCAGGAAGTAGGATCACTAAATTCTCCAACCGAAAAAAAAAAATCCTTGTAGTTTAAATAATGGAAAGAGTTCCATATGTACCCCCCTTCAAAATTGTACAGGAAACAAATTCTTTTTATTTATGGCCTTACACTAACAAATACCCTAACTCTAAGGCCAAAAATAAAAAAGAATTTGTTACATGTAGAACTTCAAAGAGGGGTACATATGGAACTCTTGCCTAAATGATTAAATAAATAAATAAATTACGCTTAGGGTTCCGGATAAAAGAAGCTGAGATAAACCATATTTCTTGGCCATAGCTATTGCAAGATGCAATGTTCAATATAATGGGTCTGTATGAGTAATTTCTCAGAACAGTCAATGTAGGTAAATTTACCTTAAGCCACGCTACATTTTGTGACCTCCACTGCGTCCCGCCAAAACTTATGAAGCAATGTAATTGTAAATGTTCTACTATTATGAGGCAAATTGAAACGCTGTATGATGGATATAAAATATTATGATACGAATGGCCTACTATACTTTCCAAGATATTTTTCTTATTTGGTTTATGTCACTAGGGGTATGCATTATTAAGATCATTTTCCCATTTTTTTTTTTGGATTTTTTATATTATTATTATTATTATTTTTTTTTGTCACTTATCATGCTTAGCGGCCGTTCACAAAAAGATCGTGGTAAATAACAACGGTTTAGGAATTCAATGTGTTAAAATAGAGGGGAATTATAAAGTACAGTACGCACATAATGATTTAACAGATATTTACTCCAGGATAAAACCCTTACTTTTCATTACAAGGTAAATGTATTTACTAATGTTATGAATAAAGTGTACTTTATTATTACAAAACAATTGTTTGAATGTGATGTTTGAAGGGTGCCTATGATAATAAGATGGAATTAAGTTATTTCTAACGTCATAAAGAGGGCAAACCCGTAGGAGATGATTATTCAGTTTTAATGGCGTTAAGATTGAAAAAGTTGCATGTACGTTATTTTACTGGTGTACCCTCATATCCTCCTTGTTGAATGAATAGAGCGACGTAACTGCAATGGTTTGAAAACAGATTTAAGAGTGCATGAATAAATGAATGAATATCAACCATATTGTCATTGTGTTATGCAATACATTGCAACTATAACTATGTGGTGTTTCAATTTCAACACTATAGAAACATGTGTTTTCTTTATAATCCATTATACATGTAGTTGAAAAGGGAAAGTGATACATATGGCTGGTAGTCCCACATATTGGCGAAAGAAAAGATAAAGAAAAAACATAGAAACAGGTCCAGTTGACTTGTCGTTCACTTTCGTAGTTCATGTATATCTCTGAAGATTCCATAATCAACGGAATAACATGAAATCACGAAAATATCTGCGAAAAGTTAATATAGTATAATTATGGTATAATTAACCTCGTCTCACCAAGCCTTTTTTTAGTACCGTAACATGGTTTACCAATGGATCTGGTTACCACCTCCTCGGAAATTCGTTATAAAGCAACAAATGCTTAAGATTTTGGTACACGGTCTATTATTAAGAAGATAGATTCTTAACATGTTACATTGATGCCAAAATAAGTTCCAACATACATAGTATGGCGTCGCAATGACGCCAGTCGAGGCTTACTGTATTTGTGCAACAAAACGCCGTTAGTTTGCACATTTTAAGTTATGTGCAAGACGGAATAAAGACGGGAATAAAGCATGTGATCCAATGGGTTCACTGATGGTCCTGTTTCGATAGTTTCGTTACGCAAAATACAGCAGACCAAAGTCGACAAAATCTTCTGTTTCCACAGACACACTGTTCATTAGCCGAAAATCCAATTTTACACACAAACAAAAATGGCAGGAATATCGGATTTCCATGCTGCTTTCTGTTCTAAATGATAGTAAAGATTGATTTTATATAAATATCTAATTTTAGAGCCACACTCTAAGAATTTTTCAAAAATGTACTATACAATTATTCTCAGGTGGCAACCACCAGCACTACCCATCGAGTTTGACGGCATATCCCTAACCCGGTGGAGGGGCTACGTTCATATATTGTTCCCTAACATTACCGGAAAGGATGCGAAAACAATCGCCTGAAAGCTTTTAATGAAAGCTTTTAGCGATTTAGCGCACTGGGAAGTTCACTGGGAGACCCCCCAGACGAGGATTAAGTAATTAAATATAGTATCGTCATGTGAGTGCAACAAAGTCGTATCTACATTTTCATGATTTTACAGGAGAAGCATTTTTGTATTTCATTCTTTTGTGACTTTTCAAATGAAAATAATTCTTACACCCGATAAAATGTATTTTTTTTAAATATCTTATCAATATTTTACTTTTCAATTAAGTCGACTAATTAAGAATTAGCTAATCAAAGTGGCGTAACTACACATATGATTTCCCGTGTCGTGCAACAAAGTCGTATCTGCACCTAATTAGGCCTAATTACCCTAATAACGCTGCAATAAATTGAGCCTTATACTTGAAATATATGTTGAATAATGTGTATTCATTTACTTTTGTAAATTAATTAAGTATTGAGCGTAATAGTGAGTGGAAAAGGGTCGTAACTACATTTTTTATATGTTTTGAAAGTTTGTTGTGCCAAAATTAGCATAAATTTGGTAAAAATTGAAATTGCTCTTTTCACAAAAAAAATCGGGAGATTTTTTACTTAGACACCTGTTTAAAAACGTCTCACTTTACAAGAAATAAAAGGTCATATCTACATACTAGTTTTCCCGTGTCGTGCAACAAAGTCGTATCTACCAGTTATAGTAGGGTCATTTGGGGCAATTCCGTGACCGTGGAGAGCAGAGCATCATTTTTCAGTGGATTTGTCTTCTCTGAAGGTTAATGAACAAATTTAGCGGGGGGGGGGGGGGGGCTCGAAAAAGTGTGGGCGGAATCCAGGAGGGGGGAAAATTCATAATACAGGGGTCAAATATGAAAAATGCTTAGACTGCTGT
>JAMKCH010013869.1:0-43074 GCA_023653785.1 Ophioderma brevispina | reverse complement strand
ATATTGGGGAGGGTTAGTTGGGACAAGGTGGGATGTTTAGGGAGGGACCACAGGTGGGAGTTATGGCGAGGGAGCGTGTGTAGAGTGTTCGGGCAGGATGAAGGTGGGGTAGGGCAGGATTGAAGGTTGGGTGTGGGGAGGGAGCTTGGTGGGTGCTGGGGGGAAAGGTGGGTTGTTGGGAGGAGGGTGGGGTTCTGGGGGAGGGAGATAGTGAGGTGGGTGGTTTAAGGGGAGGGGACAGGTGGGGATGTTGGGGAGAGGGGGAAGGTGGGGTGGTGGGGCGGAGGGGAGGGGGTGTTGGGAAGGAGGACATGTGGGGTGTTGGTGAGGGTAACAGGGGTGAACACACCACTGTCCCCCTCCCTAGTACCCCCAACTGGGTTTTTGCAAAAGTTATACCAATGTTATTTTTCTAACCACAAGGATTCAGGAAAGGTATAGTTTGTACTATCTACTGCAAAGTTAAAAGAGTTAGAGACTAAGAACAGCAACCATCCCATAAAAAAGGGTCAATATCAGTTGGACAGAGGTCCAATTTTTTAAAGTCCGCTCCGATTTGGATATAAAAATGGTTCAAATTATTGTGTTGGCGCTCAAGGAATCAAATTAAGGAAATAGTTTTGAGTGTATCAATGCGTTGCTAGAAAGTAGGGGGTGGAAACAATGTCAAGCCCCATTGAATGAAAAGGACGTTGACCTTCTGTGGCCCCTACATCGGAAACTACGTATTTTAGGGGACAGTCAAAACTATTTTCCTCTATTTTAATCTATGGAACTCCATAATTTGCACATTTTTTACTAAATCGGAGCAACTTTAAAAATTGACCCCTGTAAAGGTACATGAAATTGACCTTTTTATTGAGTGTTGCTGTTTTTAGTCTATAAACTCCTGAACTTTACGTTGTAGTGAGTACAACTATACCTTTCCTGAATCTTGTGGTTTTTTTAGAAAATAACATGGTATACTTTTTCACATGATTGGATCAATTTAAAGAATTGACCCCTGTAAACAAATTTGTTCTGGCCCCCTATCTTTAATGCATATATGGCTGCACTTAAGAATCAGTTTCATGGGTCCCTGTCAGTCTGTCAACATATTTAATCACTCAACCTTTTGTACTTGAAGATGTGTCTACCAATGTATAATAGCTCAGGGTTAATATAGTAAATGATCCATTGCACGCTTTAGAATTCACCTTATATGAAAAATTCTACCCAGAGAGTAACTATTTGCTAGTCCGGCGAGAAGGACCCTCGTTCCCCAAGGACCTAGCAACCAAGCGCACCAGATGACTAGGTCACTAGGAGAGAGAGGGTACTTTTTGACAGGAATACTATTTGCATACATACGCATGCATGCATACATTCTCCTGCATTCCTGGCGGCATGCGGCCGGGGGCTGGGTGGATTCCTGCTGTGTGGGCGGCCAGCGGGAATGGTCTGGACTGTGAAACAATTTCTTCACCAATTTAAGCTAGGTTGCCCAAATTTTGGGAAAATTTTGTAAGTTTACAAGAAAACAATTGCACTTCTTAAGGTGCGTGTCCGATCCGCTTTTGGGACCCCCCTGATTTAACGGAAGAAGTAGTATAAATTTTGATATCGATATCAGGCCTATTTTATAACATTGTTGTCCTGAAATTTCAGCGTCTCAAGTATTATTGATAAAAAACTACCGTTTAGTGGGACCCATCACAATATTAGCACAGTAGTGATAGGCGTTGCACTATGCATTATATCGCGTTTAGCTCAAAACGCAAGTCTTTTTCCCCCCGGTACTTAATAGTTCAGTGTGTATACAAGTGTCAGGGCTCTCATATCAAGGTAGAGAACACGATAGACAAAAAACGGAAACAAGCACCTTTAAAGAAAATCAGAAAAAGATTTTCTTTACATTCCAGCTTTCCGTGTTTTGTTGACTCCTAACTAGACTATACCAGAAAGCCTGAATGCTACCCTTTCCGGTTTCACACATGCCCCCCCCTTCTTTCCACTAATAAACCCTGAGGCAGAGTGCGTATCAATGGTTAAAAGGCAGCAGTGAACCCATCACCCAGAAGCATATCACCAAAAAACCATTTGCTTACAGTTTATTATTATGTCCAGTCATTTTGATAGTATAGTAAGAGAAAAATTTGAAACTTAATTTGCTCATAGGACACTTCTGTTCTGTTAAATTCATGCGGTTCAACCATTTGGAGGACATTTTTGTTCAAAAACCAAAAGAGACATTTCCTGGGCATAACTTGCATGGGGTAATGAAAAAAAATATGAGCTTTTCTCTGATACCAACATTCAAAAGTTTGATGAGTAAAGTGGCGGGGGTGTGGAGGGTGCTAGTGGGTCACCCAACCTTTAACTATTGTCTTAAATAACATGCCTGTAAGCCAGTCATATTGCACCAATGTAACCTCGTTGTTGTAATTTCCTTTAAATTGAAAGTAAAATTTTTTTTTTTTTTTTTTAAAAAGGTTTATTTTTCATTGTGATTATGCCACGACACAATTAAAATTAAAGTTTTATTCCATGTGCATGCCAGTTATGCACATCATCATATCAGTATCAATTAAATATAAAAGAGAAGTTTTCCTGTTTTGTGCCCAATTTGATATCATTGGACAATGGCAAAATTTTGAAAGTCTCAAATCATGTGGGCCAAAAAAAGTTTTTTAAATTGACTTATTTTTTTTTAAATGACCTCATCAATTGAAAAATTGAAGTGCATTGTAACCAAACTGGATCATGACACCCATGGAACCCTCAAGCTTGATGAGGTCAAAGATCATGTGTGCTCGCCAGATTAGACCCAACATTTTTTTCACTCGGTTTGTGGGTGGGTGGGGGGGGGGGGGGGGGAGGGGGATACATCATCCACAACCGACAACCAGTCATTCAACACGCCTAGGCAACAAAACACAACAACAGATAGGGGAGTGGGTGCCGCCGTTGAAAACAAACAAAACAGATTAGGGGAAGTGGTCCGCCGATAATACACACATCAATCAGTTGCGCCGACAGTATAACCAAATCGCCGAACAAAGTCATAATTTGCCGACATAATTCTATAATGGGGGGGTCCACACCCCCCAAACCCCCCGCTGGGGACGGCCCTGATGTAAGTTTCAAAAAATAGGTAAAATATAAAATTGACCTCAATTGACGAGTTTAAAGTTATAAAATTGACCTCAATTGAGAAGTTAAAGTTCATTTGGAACCAACTTGTGTCATAAGTGCGCCAAGCTCATGGGGTGGCCCACAGCTTATATTCTGTGAATATAGTTCACGAAAGCCGAAACTGCAAACAAATTCTAGTTTTAATCTTGTGATACCTTAAAAGAGAAGTGGTCTTTTTCTCTGTAATTTATCAAGACAAATTAACAAGAAAGTTTTCATACAATTTTGTTAGTGTTGTACAATTTGTTTTTATAATTGAATAGCAATTCACTGACAACATTGAAATGAATGTTTGTCCGCCCTATTGGTTACAAACCTCGTGAACAGTATTAAAAGAGAAAGTGGGTTCTTTTTTCTTGGTAATATTATCAATGACGATATGAAAGAGGACGTTCATTCTTTGTTGGTTCCGATTACTTTATTTTTATAGCATGTACAATTGACCAGAAAGTCCAAAATGAAAGTTTTATCTTGCTTATTTGGTTAATTGGTCCTCGTGAATAGTATTAAAGTAGAATTTTTTTTTTCATGGTTAACATTCTAAGTGAACAATATTCCCATCTAATATAGGTTTTCCCCAGTTATTTTTAAAACATTTTTTTCATATCTTGTTGTTTTTGTCCCAACAAAATGAAATGCGCACCTGGTCTGAAACAATTTGTCCTCTGGTCAATTAAATGAAAACTTTGATCATAAAATTAACTTTATTGTCACATATTTTTTGGGTCGAAATATTTGATTTTGTCGTCTCCCGGGTCCATAGACCATATCGCGGATTGGTCAATATAATAGAGGGTGCTCCACCCCAAAGCATGATGGGATCGAAAAAGGTTCAAACATAGCCCAGAAGTGGCTTATTCCATTCTCTAAACCATAATATTCCATTTCTTACCTCCGTGCAGTAATGTCATAGCTGGACGCAGCTTCTTCACACCCGTAAAGATATGCCGTCTTTGTGGTGCGCATGTAAAAAACGCCTTCCTCTTTAGGCCTTCGCTTACAGTTTAGTGTGCGACCATCAAATATCGCGCTGACGTCGTGGAGGTTAGGTAACTGGAGAATCTATGAGTCCGCTGTGATTACCGAACGTCATGCGAATAGGATTGGCATCCCCAATGGCGCAGGCAGCCTCAGCTTCCAAAATTCTACAGTTTATTAGCTTGATCATATAATAGATGGTGCCAGTTAATAAATATGAGTACAAACTGATTCACTGCAGATCCCTAACTAATACAGGGAAAATAGGGCCTATTGCTCTCGATTTATTAATAGTTTCTGCTTGAAAGTATCTTTTTTATTTTGAGTTGTAACAAATACATCATTTTGCTAATGTTTGGACCCCAGTATCAAGTAAATATATAGAACAACAAATACAAAAATGGGACTGCAATCTAAATGCCCTTTCGTATTTAATACAGTTTTCCCAAGTACCCAAAGCACAAGGACAACAGTGTATTAAACCTCAGTACCGGCTAGTCCAGAACCGCACAACAAGCTACAAATAAAAAGAAATATAATATCAAGTTATAGGGCCCTTATAAAACCATGAAAACTTGATTGTTGCACAATTTGTTTGAGCCCTGACCCCAGGACACCTCCTCGTTCTTCTCAGTTTCTACCATTCTTAAAAATTGGGCTATTGCATGGCTGGTTCAGTAAACACTAATATCATTAACATTTCTGTTCAACAGACTCTACTAATGCTAATAATAATATAAATGGTTATTTTAAAAAAAATAGGATATTTTATTTGGAATGTTATCAATATTACGTCATCATCTATAGTTACATAAACAGCACAGATTCAATGAACAAGACCCATATGGGAGGGGGCAGGCTGGCGTAGGTGGCTCATCCGCTCGCTTTTCACCAATTGCTGGCCCTGGTGCAGAGGACTGTGTCATAGGGATTTGGTTTACCGATCATACCCATCCTCGCAGTTTTCTCCAAGAACTTCAGTTTCCTACTGCATTTAAAATCGGACTTATCCATAATGCCTTCCTTGTCGTTCTGGATTAACTTTATTGTGTGTAGCAGGCCCAAGGTTGATCTACAGCGGCGCCCTGTGCACTTCGTTGGGATTTGTCGCATGTTTTCAGAAGTTATTAAAATATTAATATTAAGTAATACCTCAGTGCCAGGCCTGGTGGCATACACTTCAAATATATGCCAAGATGAGCTTATGTCAAAAAGTGTTAAAGAGACACTTTCGGTGATTTATCAGAAGAGTCAAATATTGAAAATTTGCAGGATATTTGCTAAAAGTAAAGGGTAAATTCGTAGATAGAATCTCTAAGTTACTTTTTCCAACGAAGAATTGACAGAAAAGGAAAAAACATGGCAGTGTCAAGATAGGATTCTCCATTCAACTACCTGTTAAGTAAGTGTCCGTTCGGACAGTAATGCCTAAGATTTTGATTTTCTCCTTATTAGGTTGCTTTGGTTCTTATCATTTGCAGTGTAAGTTAGGATGCCTGTACTGTTGCATAATGCCAAAAAATTTGATTTTTGATGATTTTTTTCAATTTTGATTTAGAAATCACTGATAGGGCCTTTAATACTAAGACTAGAATTTCGCGGTTTCTCGGCTTTCGCGCTCGCTATATTCAAAGAAATAAGATGTGGGCCGCCACATGACCTTTGACCCTGGCACGTGGACCTTTGATCTCATCAACATATTGAGGGATCGAATGGTGCACCTATGACAAACGTTTGTTTCCCAATTGAACTTCACAGTTTTCAATTTGATCAATTTGACATTTTAGCCCATTTTCAACTTGACATCACATGAACTTTGACCTCTTCATATGACCTTTGACCTCATCAACGTATGAGAAGCGCTCCCTTTGTGCACCTATACAGAAAGTTTTGGTTCCAATTGAAAGTTAAACTTTTCAATTGAGGTTCAATTTAAAAAAAACTAACCATTTTTGACACACACAAACACAACATGAAAACTTAACAATTTATTGACACACACAAAACACAACATAATAAACAGCACAACGGATGCTAAGATGGTCTGCCAGATATAGGGGCGGCCCACAAAAACAAGTGGACATTTACCCTTTCAGGAATGCTGTCATTCTACAACCAAGAACAGCACAAGGATCACCACCCCCTAAAAGGTGATTAAAAAGTCCAAAAGTAGTTAAAAAGAGTATTGAAAGCCTTCACTGAGCAAATCATGTAACATGTACGCATGTGCAATGTTCTGTTGTAGAGTTGATTGTAAAAACCACTTGAAAACCATGTGAGATGAAGTTCATAAAAAAGTTGTTAACATAAAATAATAACCATATATCCTTCTCAGGTATATTCCGATCATTATCAAACCAAAAAACAGGGAAAAGCTTGCACTGGGGGTGATAAAAAGGTCAAAAGGGTGAACAAAAAAAAAGGGGGGGGGGGGGGGGGAAAGGTTGAAAGAGTGATTTTTAAGCATTCGCTAAAGGCAAAGTATGTAGTACGTCTATGTAAACAAACAGGCTGCAAAAGTTGGGACAGCAGCCATGTGCGGCGTATGCCCCTTTTTTCGATCCCATGGAGCATTGCGGTCCGATTAGTGATAACTTATCACCTGAATGTACAAAGTTTTAAATTCGTTTTGGTCATATACAGGGTGAGTCAAAAAAAAGAAACCAAATTCAGCGATTTGTCATGGAAAACCCTTTGTGGTTATAGTATATTTCTTCTGTAATACATTTCTTCCTGCTTTGTTAGCTCTCATCTAAAAATTACGGCATTAAAATTGATTATTGCGTTCAAAAGTTACAGCTGCAGGACGTGAAAGTACCTAATGTGAAAGACCGAACAAGTTACACGCTAGAGTAACCCAGAGAGTGCTCTTGATTTTACATTCAGTTGGGATTTGCAGTATATCCTCCATTTATTACACAGTTGGAATAAATGTAAGGGGCCACAGTTGACGTAATCAGGTCTTGGGGTGAGGGCAGTGGGAGGACGGGGAGGTAAGAGTGGTGATCCCGCACTTCAAAATCTTTTGCCCACTCCTCGACCCAATAGAGATCAGGGGAAAAATACACTTATAGTTATTGACGGTTACCGGTGTTCACCTTTGCAAAATGTGTTTTGCTGTTAGTGATATCTCAAAGTTAAATGGTTCCCATAGCCTCGGCCCGCTCCCCCCTCTCCAAATGAAAATGGTTTGTTAAATCGTTGGGGGTCGGTAATAAGACGTAAAATGAAAACAGATATCAAAAATAATATTCAATGAAATGGACTTTGGACTTGAAAGAACAATTTGACAGCATTCTTTTCAAATTTGCTTGATTTTCCACGTAGTAAAACTTTCCAAAATACATGATGTATAGGGCTGGATAAAGATTTAAAATTTTTCATTTAAATATATCCTGTTAATTTCATTAAATCTTAAGTATTCTACATTATCATTCAACACTTGCCTTCGGAGTATTTGAATACGGCGCCAAAGAAATCAACCAGTTAATTTATTCTAAAGCCCTCATGCTGACGCAGTAATGATTAATAGGTGTGTACAGTCCGTGTGCCAATTTGTTTCGGGGCGGAAATTGATACCTTCACAAAACTAACGGTAGTCTTTGAATGCCTTGATCGATTTTAAAAATTTAAAAATTATTGTGGAAAGCTCGATTAAAAAGACTATCTAATACAGGAATGAATTGATAAATTCCGTTAATGTTTTTAATTATAAAAAAATCCCTCAGTGGTTGTACTTTTTTCTACTCACCCTGTAATTTCACATTTCGATCAGTATATTTCGTCTCTGTGCGGTATGTATAGGCCATGGCTAAATGTCCTATTAGGCTAGGGGGGCAAGATTTCATAGCGTTTAGAAAGGTCGTACGCACCCCTAACACGTACATAATTGTAAATTAAATGGTCTAAAATTATCAAAATCAGTTCTACGCGTGTTCTCACTTCTAGTATGTGCACATTTTTTGAAAAATGAATTAAATTTATGTCATTCTTTTTCCCCTGAATATCAGGACAAGGGATGTACACACGTTTATTATTGCATCATGTATCAAAAAGAAAACGAAAAGATGAGCAAAAAATCAGGAACGGAAATTTTGGATTGGCAAGCTATGGACCTAACATCTGGTGCCAGAACCTACACCCATAACTTAATCATATGTAATTAGGACCTCTTTTATATCAATTAAAGTTTGTTCGGGCACCGGTTCACCTGCATTCATATAGGGAATGATTTTGGATTTCTGCTCTAAACGCAATAAATTGCTAGAAATGGGTTACGCGGCAAGTTACGGGTTTAACATTTTTTTTTCTCATGAGCTTTGTGACCTTCGTGGCCCTTTCGAATAAAGGAATTGAAATATAGGGTCAAAGATAAATGGAACAACAGTAGAACCTCTAACTTTAATTTATTGTGAAAGAGGCCAGGGATTTCTGTTCCACGTCAGGGAAAAAATAAGCTTAATCTAAAGGGGGTGATGGTTTTTAGTTTATAACACTGCAATCTTTTCAGTGCATGGATTATAACAATGGTTCTGCAGTAGTTCCAGACGAAAAAGGAATCTGTGAAGTGTTGGGTCTTCTACATCCGATCGGATTTACTTATCAATAGCCCTCCATTATTTGCGGAGTCAAATGAATTATGGTGTACACCCCGTAGTCACTGATATTCAGGGCGTAAATTGAGATGCCATTTAGTTAATTTTTCTCGAGAATGTGCAGATACTAGAAGTGAGAACACGCGTAGAACTGATTTCATAATTTTAAGAAAATTATTTTGTCGGAATAATTATGTACTTCCCAGGGTGCGCCACCTTGTGTCCTTATCCAAGCCTCTTTTTTTTTTCGCTTTTGCCTCGTGGCCTATCCATCATAAAATTTTATCATAATTTTTCTGTCTTGTTGTTCTTTCTTTCCTACTTTCTTTCTTTCTATGTAATATATTATTACCTCATTTTTCGTTTTTTACTTTGTTTTATATCATTTTATTTATTATTTTTTTCATTATTTCTCTTATATTAACATGTTTTGGTTTTTCTGCCCACTATGAGGTTTGTAATATATAAATAACATTATTTTCAGGTGACTATCTTTGGAATTAAAATGCTAAAAATGTAATAAAAATTTCAAAATAAGACCCTCGGGAAAGGCGCCCATTATAAACCATATACCCTCATGCAAAACCTATCGCTTTGAATTAATTTTTTCAAATGAATGTTTATGACCACCAATTTTTCATTTGTCCATGGTCTTTAATTTCAATTTTGGGGAAACTTCAACCATCATTTACTTGTTTGCAATACAACCAGGCAGATATGTTTGTGCATGTACCCAAGGCACATCCTTTCTGGTGTTAAAAATATCTTGTTCTGTCTGCTGGCCGGCCTGCGATTTCTTCTACGTAGCCTGCCCTCCCACCCTGCATGTGCAGACCTGCCTGTCTTGCAGCTCTCGTCCATTCACTAGACTCGTGCTTGCCATTGGAACAGAGAGGGTCTGCCTTACAGCATCAGCCTTAAAGGTGGCGGTTTCCCGATCATCTTTGAACCCCCCCCCGCATTTAAACCCGGAAGTAGTACCGATTTTAAATCAGATGAAAAGGCCATATTTGGTGGCTCATTGTCGTCTGAAATTTGAGCCCTCAAATCTATTACATATTCCCAAGATATTTTAGAAAAAAGAAGGGGTGGGCCTAATATGCATGATTCTAGCAGAACCTATGACGAGCGAAACTCACTCACTGCATGCGAGGATCAGGCAAAGTAAATGATACAACACCGAGAAAGTGATAAGACAAATATTATATAGAGGCTCGGAGAAACCTGGCGAGCATGAATTAAATAAAGACGAAAAATACACGGTCTCGAACCCGGTCCTCTCACTTAATAGCTTGAGAATTACCACAAGCGCTAATGTAAAACATGTTTCTCGGAAACGGATTGATACTATCATATGTGTGGTACCAATGGATAGCTATGACCCTCCCGAGTCCATTGATACCAAAAAAAGTACAAACATATCTTGTATGACGTCAAACATGACGTCATGCAAAAATGCGAAAAATCGACAAAAATCGTCAAAAAAAATTCATGGTTTTTTTTGCAATTTTTTCAAGCAAAAGTTGGATTTTTTGGCCCTGATGTGTGTCAAAGTATGCGCACACATGCTTTTACTACAAATTGTAAATTTCCAATTTGAAATTACTTTTTCCTAACTTTTTGAATACTTATTATCCGACTTCTAACCTACATTAGGCATATTCCCGGACTAGGACCTATATACCGCCCAATATTACAATAAGATCTTCGCGCTTCCATATAAGCGCCCAACCCTATAGTATCATCTCGGATTCCCCAGTATTCCTCAAATCCATCAACGGAGGCATCATAGAAATAAGGTGGGGATGGAGTCGGGATTCTCAAGTCGGTACGTATAAAAGTTAGGGAAAAATAATTCACAATTGGAAATTTACATTTCCCTACACTTTTTTGTTACCGATGCTACAATATATAGGCCATTCGAATTCACAGCCTATGTCTCACTAAGTATTAGACCACACGCAACCCCTCAAATAGTGTGTAATCAAGATTCACACATTGCTAATCCCAAACAAATGTCTCACGCACCAGGTAATTGTCAGGATGACAGGCCATTCATATCATGTAAATATAAGAGCAGAGGATCCCAGTCTCTCGGACATATAATTCACCACATATGACATATCAGGCATTCTTGGCTAAACAAGATGTTTTATAAAACAAAACAATTAGCTACTATTTAAAATTACTGCTCAAAGAAGTAGACAATCAAAGATTCCAACTTCCCAAGCAGTCCCAGGAGACAACTGGAAAAATAGTCCTATCCCTTGCAATATCACTGATATAGTATAAAAATTACCAGTCTTGAGGATGATTGAAACTCAAAATAAGGCCTTGCAATATGAATTACAAACGAAGATCAAAGCGTGCACAAAAGCTACTGCTACCCCTGAAAGCAAACCCTAAAGGGACATTGAAAAGTCCTTAGCCGGCATAGTCACAAACAATCTGAGGCTGATTAAAAGAACACCAGGGTTCTCAGGTTTGGACATTTGTCATGTCATTCTTAGTCGGGACGTGATTTGAGCCTGAGCTCTAGTAATTTGCCCCGCCTTTCAATGTGAGCTTGCCCACAGACAGGCACGTAAGCACTTTGTTGGACTTACTCATCAACCAGAAATATGTCAAAGGCAAAATTGTCTGTCCCTAACATGTACTAAACTCAAACAGTACAAATATTTTATAACACATTCACCAACTGTAGATGGCAAACTCGAAATTGAAATGTCAGTTCTTTAATGGAGGCCTCAATGGACACATTCTAGGAATCTGTTTGCTTTAGGTCTTTTGCCTGTTTCACAGGAAGTCCCTTGGTATATGTTAGATCTACAGATATTCTGTTCCAAACCAGTCAGGTACCAGTAAAAAATCTTGTCAAACAAAGATTACACAAAAACTGTGGCATGACTAAGCAGGAAGGGTTTTTTTTAACAATCCCCCTAACAACTTTAGTTGTATGTAACCTATTGCTTGGGTGCCTTGCGATATTTCCCCCCCCCCCCCCCCCCCCCAAAACCCAAAACCCACTATTGTTTTCAGCTTTTTCAGAAAACACTCTTCCATGACTGATTTTCAGGCTACTAGGTTTAAGACACATGGGTCTGGGTGACCATATTGGGCTTAATAGTAATTTTTTAATGTATTATAGCCTCTCGTATTATGGCAACTAAATCAATGTGTGGTCATTCTCACACCTTGAACACAAGCCTGATGCTGTTTGTAATTACCAAAACAAACCTGCCCACCATTATCAAAGATGCGACATATATAATAATCATTATGACCTCAGTTGTACAATCAGTGCTTGTGACAAACTTGTGGCTTGGGATTCCAGTGTTTTTGCACAGGTGATGATACGATTTGATCATTAATATTTTTCCTTAAAAAATTCCAATGAAATGGTTTGAGTTTAATTAAACTACTGCTTTCATTTCTGATTGTTAGCAAACCTCCACTAGAGGCTATTGCATAGAACAAGATCATTCAAATGGGTGTACCATCTCGGCTCATAACAGTACTCTGTGTGTATGGATTATGTACTACAATGGGTCAAAATTCCCACTTTTTGGTCATTAATTTGGCAGAGAACCCAAATACTGGACTCAAACATACCTTGTCCTCATGTAGCTCTATTTTACTGACTGTCAGGGCACCAATGAACTAGAAGAAAAATTGGTGATGGTTTCAGGCCATGCAATCAAAAAGTTACGGAACTACACCTAGCTTTAGATACGAATCTTATCCGTGGATATATGCCTAAAAAAAGATTGTCTTAAACTCAACAGCCTCTAAGCCAATCTCTCACAACATCACACAACAAAAAAAAAAAATAAAGGTTGTACTTAGCTATTGTCTGCAAGTTTCAGAACGA
The DNA here is from genome assembly GCA_023653785.1 of Ophioderma brevispina. Taxonomy (NCBI): domain Eukaryota; kingdom Metazoa; phylum Echinodermata; class Ophiuroidea; order Amphilepidida; family Ophiodermatidae; genus Ophioderma; species Ophioderma brevispina. The sequence goes on along the minus strand of JAMKCH010013869.1, from coordinate 30,456 downwards.
TATGAGCTACATTCCGATTTGTCTCTACACACTCTCATTGTTTGACATGCAAGAGATGGAAAATGGATCATCAACTATAACGGCAATTAAAAACTATGTGAAAGACTTTATAGGCTTGCGAACAGTTCGCACGATTAGCAAGCTAACCCTACACTCAGCTTGAATGGCTGTGGAAACCATTGGAGACAATGTCTTGGAATTGGTAACAGTCTGAAAAACAAAGGTATGAATCCAACCTATTCCTTTGCATTACCAACCTCAAGTGTTTTGGGCTCAGGAATGCGTTTTGAATGCAAATACATTCATTATAAGGTCTAAAATGTGTGACCCAGCTTGTTACAAAATTTGCAATTTACATGGGTGGGGGATTCCCACAAGCAGTCCATGGGGTCTAAGTTTTTAACTATGTTAGTACAGCATACATGTATACATGCACTTCGCCAGCTGGAAAATTAAACCAATGGCTTTAGGGAACTATGGATCTCGGATTGTCTCGAGTAGCTCTAAAGCAGATTCAGTAATTAGAAACACATTTGTGTAGGCCCACAACTTCCTGCAGGATTAAAGTTACAGCCTTCATGTCAGAAAACAGCCTCAAAAGTTGAGGAATATTTAATGTCGATTAGCAAAACATTGGGAAAGCAGTGTAATTCCCGAAACCCCTGCAATCATTACTCTTAATGAATCGCAAATATTTTAAAACCTTGCAAAATTTAAAATTGGCTAAGATGACCTTGGATCTATCATCTATGCACATGTCCCATAGGACGTTGGCTCCTCGACAAATTTAGACATCCTATTTCTATCTTGCGCTTCCAAAGATGCCTTGTGGAAGGTGGTGCCACAATGATGTCATATTTCCCATCTCTCATGGTCTTCACTGTCTGTTTGTGCCTTCGACAGTTTCCATAAAAAGCGTTTGGGTAGGCGGATGGTGTTCATTTGCACAAGTGACCAAACCATGTCAGCTGTGAGGCAGTGATAGAGCTAGGATCCTTTTTGAAAGTGCAGGAGGAGAGGAGATTCTTGATCAACTTCTTCATTACGGATCTTATCCTTCCAGCTGATATTAAGGATTGTTCTGTAGCATCGGTAATTGAAAGACCTTGGGAGACCTTGGTAATTGAAAAACAAATTCTTTGTTGGTACTGTCCTACTTTAGTGTTACCAGCTTGAGTAAGAGTAGGATGAGTGGGCTTGTGGTTGATTGCTAAGATGCCAGTGTTTTTATTCTTTCAATTGGGTCAGTATTTGTACATGATTTCAAAAGATCACATATGTGTTGAGGCTAGAGGGGCCCGAGCTTACAGTGCCCCTACCTCGAGATCTTGTCTTAGCTTGCGACACATTCACTTGCCAATGTGCATCCTAGAAACAAAGTGTACAAATTTTTGGCCAAGTGATATCCAGTCATGTGTAGGCTGGAATATAAAAAACCCTTGCACCACGATTATTACTTCCACTTTGTTGGTATTTTTGTGGGTCACATATATGATAGTGGCGTATTGCATTCAAAAATCAAAACAGCCAGTGAGCATTGACTTAAAATTACAAGACTAGAAGACGTGTTATATTTGTGAAAATAACCTCAGCAAGTAAGGCTGGCTATCTTTAATCATTGGAGGGATTCTTCAAGCCCCTCTCTCCTTGCCACGTAGTTCAAAGCTCGCTGTAATCTTGATCAATATGTTAGTTGCAAACTTGCATTTTGAAAATGTCCATAATTGCTTTCAAATTCCAAGATCTCTACGAAACTGCTTGGCATTGTTGGAAGCTACACAGCCCTCCTTTGACTTTAGGATTCTTTATGTTGTCATATGACCAACTCCTCCTATTTCCAATGAGTTATTGGCCCCATTGGCGGCCGTTATTTACAGACATGCTGGGGATCTGCACTATCCTTAGAAGCATGTGATTCAATGGAAGTTTATTTACAGATAAGGTTCACCCAAGAACTTGTAGACAAACTCTTAAGTAGTTATGTAAGTAGTAAGTATTAGGCTTGAATTGCTTGTGAAAAGCATGTTCAATTTATCGATCATTGCTGAAATAGTTTACGGCGTAAGATCACATTTGACTAATAGAACTCTTTTAAAGAATTTTCACACCTATTACCAGGGCTTGAAAAGGCTGCTGGATGGAAGGACATTTTTTGTTGTCGACTCTTTTATAATGTTAGTTGCAGTATTAGGTTAACTCTTGCCAAGAATCCGTATAATCACAACTCTTCAAGTATTTCAACTCATGGTACCAGGGTTTGGAAAGTTGGCTGGAATTTTGAAGCGATTATCTATTAATTTCCATAATCGCTATATATTAAAGGTTTTTTTTTTTAAGTAACACCACGAAACAGCAGCCTACAACTCTTTAGGGTTTTCAATTATTCACCAGGCTTTTTCAAAAGCTTGCTGGATTGAACCAATAAATCATTAATTGCCATAATAGAATAGTTTAAAACTTAAGTTCTATTAAGAACAGAAGAAGTCATCGTTTTGAAAGGCTTCAGTTCTTAATTTATTTCACCAGGACCCTTCAAAAGCTTGCGAGATTAAAACGATATTAAAGTCATATAATTGTAGATCAGCTATTTTCAGGCTGTTCCACCAAAGAACCAGCAGACTGAACAACCAATTATTGATTTGGCCAGAGTTTGTCCAAGTTCACCCAGCACCAGTAAACTATTTAGACATTTTCAAATCATCAATCTTCCCAGGTTTGAAAAGCTTGTTGCCCTTGAACTGTGAATATAAATTGCGACGACAGCTACAAAGTTCGTTCCAAGAAACTACTCCAAGGATAGAGTAGGTAAAATCTTTTTTAGATTCAGTTTCCCAGGCTTTGAAAAGCTTGCTTGTTTGAACCACGGAAAGAAGTCTACAAGTTCGTCCAAGAACTACTCCAAGTATAGAGTAGACTAAAATTCTTTTAGATATTTTACAAGGCTTGAAAGCTTGCTTGTTTGAACTAATAGCTTATTCTTCATGCTTAGAAGATAGCCTATCTGAAGTAAGGCATCACATGGAGAAAAGTAGGATTGAAACCCATAAATCATTGATTGCCATGAAAGTAGTCATACAGTCAAAGTTTATCCCAAGAAACAGCAGGACTAAATCTTTAGAATTTTTAACTTCTTATATTTATCAGGTTTGAAAGGCTGAATTGAACCAATAAATTATTTGCTTATGATAATAGGATTAGTCTGTATGCAGCAAAGTTCACCAAGAACAGCCAAGCAGTAGATTGAACTGATAAAATCATTAATGCTAAAATGTCTTCTGTACAAAGTCTCCCAAAGAACCAGTGACACTCTTTAGAATTGCGATCTATTAATGCTGTGTCAAAATTATACTTGATGGCCATCTACAGCTAAGTCACACAAGAACCAGTAGATTTAACCAGGAGTAAACAGTAAATAATAATTTCAATTTATTGATATGTGTCTATACGTTCATTTTTACACAACCGTAGGACAAACTTTTTTTTTTTCTGGAAACTTTTCACCAGGTGAAAAGTACTTGCTTGGTTGACCCATGATGAAATCACTTTTATAAAATGATCGAATATCTACAGCAAAGTGCACCCAAAAAAAGTGGATTGCACTAAAGTATTTTTTTTTTTCAAATCATAGTGTTAGCTTCTTTTTTTTCCAGGCTTGAGAAGCCTGCTGGGAACAAGCTAATAGTAATATTGCTATGATTATACAGTCTACAGTTCAGTTCATGCAAGAGAAAGCAGTTATTATAGGAGACTGGGTTTTCATATTTCCAGGCTTAAAACAAGCTTACTGGATTGAAAGATGATAGCCAAGTCTACAACTAAGGTTTCACCATGACTTTTGAAGAACCTGTTAGACTGAAAACTACCATAAATATTTTTCGAATGAGTTGGAATTATAATGATGGCCACTAAGTATCGTGAATCATAGTGTAATAGCGTTTTTGACAGGCTTATAGAAGCGTACTGGGTAACAAGCTAATACTGCTATGATTACAGTTCTACAGTTCAGTTCACGCAAGAAGCAGTATATAGTGACTGAGTTTTCATTTTACCAGGCTTAAAAACAAGGCTTACTGGATTAATGCGAATTATAATGTTGCATCAAAGGCCCCTCAGGACATAGGCTTGAAAGCAGACAAGTCTACAAAAAAAGGTTCACCCATGAGAACCCGTAGACTAAAACTTACCGAAAACTTTTGAGACTGAGTTTGTTTCTCAGTTATTGGAATTATGATTGCTATCAAAGGCCCCTCACACTAGGAGCTTGAAAGCAGGGCAGTATGGTGAGTACAGGAATAAAGTGGTGCCTTCACGCTGGTGAGCCTTCCATGCGCGTGTCAACAAATGACGAACACGGAGATTGTATTTTGCCGCGGTAAAATACGGCGGCAAAGGTTGCAAAATTTGCAGTCACTGGCAGTATTCATGATGCACTAGTGTGAATGTGAAAATCTGCCCTAAAAGAACACAACAGCCTGGAAAAAAATCGGCCACTACACTCGGCAAATTTCTACGAAAACGATTCTTCCCGGCAGGGTTTCCCTTTCAATATTTCGTTTGGAATTGAGAATCGGGTCCTTTCTGAAAAAATCATTGTCCTGAGGAACGCGCACGCCTTTTACTACAGGGACGCCCGGAAATAACTGGGGAATAGAGATGGATACGCTTAGGGTTGGGCGCTTATATGGAAGCGCGAAAATCGTATTGTAATCTTGGTCGGTGGTTCTTAGAGGAACCTAGTCGGGAAGATGCTATAGTATTGTTAGAGTCGGTAAGATAAAAAGTTGTAGGCGAAAAATCAAATAAATAATATTAAAATATAGTGTAAAACTGTATCTTAGCACAAAAAACTTGATTTTTGCTCTGTTCGTGTAAGTTCAAGGGGAAAATAGCTTTTCTTGTCACGCGTGCACGATTAGTAAATACAGCGTCATAACCGCAGGTCCGATTTTATTAAATGGTCTTAACTCGAGTGCAAGGATTCAAAGAAAAAAGTCACATACAGTTTTGGCTCGAAAAAAATAACAAAATGGGTGAGATACGATAAAAAATGTAAAGAGAAAGAAATGCATGGAAGCTTAGGAACAGGGGGAAGGGAAAGAGTGTGGACCCCGGTGCGGTCTTTGATTAAAGCATGATATAGCGGTAAGTGCAGTCAGAATGTCACATAATGGTAGTGCCTTCAATTAGAAATAGACCTGGCGTCGGGGTCGGCCAAAACGCTTGCTTTTGGCCGTTGTGGCATTAGAAACATGTATAGATGGTGGTGAGGTTGCGGGGACAAAGTAAGCAAAGTCAAAAAAATGCAGTGCTGAAGGCTTAAAGAATTTATACTCATGGTAGGATCATCAGATCAAACTGTTCTTACAGAAAAAATAACTACAAATCAAATCCCCTGAATCAATTTAGTACAAACGTGACTAATAAACATAGGGATGACCTTTCCTTCCACATAACATATTTTGGAATTTTCAGAATATGATTTGTTTGATTGTTTTTTCTTTTTTGTTTTAAATTCCCAATTTTGTCCCCTGCAAGAGGACACACATAGGGGATTGTTTTGGGTGTGTCTGTGTGTATATCTCTGTGTGTATGTGGTAAAAAATTTAACCGTAAAACAAATGTGTGCACGTTCTGTCTGTTTAACCCAGCCGTGTGCGAAGCACGGCTAGGTTCCTGTATTTGGCGATTTCTTCTTCTCTTTCCGACGCAAAACTTTCAAAATGCTAATAGTGCCAAAACGGCTTCTCCGATTGCCACGAAAAATTGTCAGAAAGAACCACTGACCCAAGACCATAGAGCTGGAATAGTAAACCAAGAGGGGAATCGCGTGATTATGGAATAGCCCAAGCCGTAACAGTTTTCTCTCAAACACAGCGCGCCGTGGTTGTTGTGGCGTAAGCACGAGCATGTCGTCACTGTGAGGCGCAAGCACACCATTAAAAAATCTGTGCGTCACGCGATATGTTACAGTGTTGCATTTCCCCAGTGTCCATTGTTGATCGGCCGATTTTTCTGCAATAATATGCGAAAAACCAATCGATTGAAGACTAAGAAACTTGCGGGGGATTCTAAAAAGATTCCGATCCCTACTGCACAAAAAGTCTCCCGATGACCCCTGTTAATTTTGCTTAGGAACAGAGATATGTGAGTCCGTGATAGCATGTGGTGCATCATTTGCTGTTGTTTGTTTTCACTACCTAAGTGTGACGAATGTAAAATACCGCATGTCTCATAAATAGGCATAAGACTTTCCAAATACGACGATAACGTAAACCAAATATGGTGGTGCCCAAAACATGTTCAGAAGTGCGTATGCTCATTCTAATACTTTTGGGCACCTATATTTTGGTTACGCCTTTTCGGGAAGAATCTTCGGGTCTGGGTTATATTTACGTCATTGCCCAAGCCCATTATAGGGGTACACAGATGGGGTCAAAGTCACGTGGGTCGATTAAAGGGACTATTACCGTCGGAACCGATAAACGCCCTTTTCTCTACAGAATAAGTCTATGATACCGATGTTGTCAGAGAACACTGTACCCCAAGACCCCTATGGGGGTATCCCGATTGGGGTCAAAGGTCATGTGGGCCGATATAGGGGCTTCGTCGAAAGTCTCTATAAATCCTTCTTGTTCTAGCAATCAATTGGCTATATCACCAGACTTTGCTCAGAAGAACCTCTGACCCAAGGCCCCTATTGGGTGTACACTGGATTTTTGATCGAAGGTCATTAAGGGGTCATTAAAGGACAACTTCCGGTTTGAATAAAAAAATCATATTTGCTATATGCACGGTAGCATGGTCACGTTACGTCATTCATATGAATCAAGCTTGAGACCCTTCACCAAAGTTTTGCTCAACATGGTTGTTCCAAAGGGTCATTAAAGGGCAACTTCCGGTCTTAATGTGAAAAATCTTCAAAAATTCATATTTTGTCCGTTGCAAAGTACCATGGTCATGTGACTCATGCATATGAACAGTGTGCTCAACATGGGGGTCAAAGGTCATTAAAGTGGCCTTCCGGTCTTAATGTAAAACTCTTCAAAAATTCATATCTGTTATATGAAGGTAGCATGTCACATGACTCATGCATATGAAGCAGCTTAAGACCCTTCACCGAATTGGTGCTCAACATGGGGGTCAAGGTCATTAAAGGGGAACGTCCGGTAATTAATGTAAAAATCTTCAAAAAATCATATGTGCTATATCCACTTGTTTGTCACGTGACTCATGCATATGAAGCCGCTTCAGGACTCTTCACAAATTTGTGCTCTGCATGGGTCAAAAGGTCATTTTATCCCCAAGCTAGGTTTCGTGCTCTCTAGCACAATTTGCCTCTATTCTTCTTTCTTTCCAACACTTTTTCAAATGCTGCTCTCTTACATGCTTCTCCCAATTGCAACTAGATTCGGTCACAATAACCCCTGACCCAACCCTTATCGGGTTTTAACAGTTTTGACTCAAGGGGTCACCGTAGGTCAAAGCGGTCACTGTCGTGCTAGACACCCGTTTTCCTTCTTCTCCCACATCTCGCATGTGCTATCGATGTCGTTCGTCACAGTGATTGCAAGGTGCCTGGCCATATGGGGTGTACCAATTTGAATCCAAGGTCCTTTAGGTTCAAAAAGGGGCAGTCTCTAATCCCTTATCAATAGTTCAAAATGCTACTGGTATTACACAGTGGGCTTGATCTTAACCAAACTTCGTCAGATTAACCCTTGACCAAGTGTCATACAAGGTGTTTCACATAGTGGGGTCCAAGGTCACACAGGGGTCATTTACAGGTCGGTCGCCAATCGCTCTTACCCTCCTTATTGCTGTGTCTGCCACAATCAATCCATAATCACTATAACTTGGTCAGAAGAACCACTGACCAAAGGCCCTTCTGGGGTTAACACCAGATTGGGGTCAAAGGCCACACAGAGGTCATTACAGGTCATCGCTCCTAACCCCCATTTTTGCTGTTTTTCTTCTGCCACAAATCAATTGCTTTAATCACTAGACTTGGTCAGAACACGGCCCTGACACACAGGCCCATATGAGAGTGTTTACCGATTTGGGTCAAGGTCATGTGGGCCCAACGCCGAACGCCTAAGGTTAGAGCTTCTTTGGAAGCACAAGTAGTACATGTCTAGTTTAAATTTGAATTTCTTTCCTATGGACACCTTATTTATCAGCAAGGAGATTGTAGTTACTTCTAGGAAAAATATTAAAATACTGCGTGTTGATCACCATGTCTTTGTTTTGGGTGACACACCCGAAAACTACAAAATCGTATGGATGTTTGATATTTTCCCTTTAAAGGGGGATGGCCCGAGTTAATTAGAAATGAATTTTTTTCTTATAGAATTTGGACTCCATTGTAAATTTTTGCGCCGATATTTTCAATCCGTTTAATGTGAGACCTAAAAACGTGATTTTTGTAGTCATAGAGTGCTCGCGTAAGTAATATTGGGTCGACCAAAATAGGGCATATTTTTGCTCATAACTTCCAATACAACAATCTTTAGGCCCTAAGATTTCACAGGGTAAATAAAAAATAGTAGCTTTCTTCTGATATCAAATTTGGACCACTTCCGGTAAAATTTGGGTTCCTGGGGAAGAGGCTATTCATGATCAGCCATGGACCTTTAACAACTAAAAAAACAACACCAAATGTAATAACTCAGTGAGAAAAAAAATGTGTAGTTTTCACAAAGTTGCCCATTTTAGTTGTCCATTTGCCTGTACCCATACACCGGCCATGTCCATACAACCCACAGCACTGAGTGAGACAAATGCACTAGGTCCCCGGATGTAGCGATTGCAACATCAACAATGACACAATGACAATTGCTGGCGGGCCCAACGACACCCTCCAGTGTTATCCTTGCTGATGGCTGGCGGACCAAATTTAAACTATTTTTTCCTTCTCCCTCTCCTGCTATTTCCTCCACTTCTCCTGGTACAAAGGGCGGAAACAATAGGCGGTTCTATGGTATGTCCAAAGTAGTCCTTTAAAAAGTCTATTGGAATTTGAAAAGGCACTGGTTAAATAACTCCCACCTTTTGGGAAAAAAATTAAGTTTGATATACATTTCTTTAATCCATCCCGGAAATTTCCAGACATCGTCTTTTTAGGCGCGTAGGTTTTGACTACCACCCGCTCTCGGAGCATTTGATGCCGCTCTTCTTACGTGCATGTAAAAAAACGAGAGTATTTGTAACTCCTCTTGGAGATCATTTTGATGTACATTGCAGTCATAAATATTCTTAATATTCCCTCTTAATACTCTCCTAAATTTTGACATCAGAGCTTTTAGGAGAGCACTCCACCACCAACACCTCATTTTTAAAAAAAAAAAAAAGTTGTTTGAATTTCAATACAATTTCCACAAGATTCTGGCACTTGGCAATGCATGATACAACCTGAGTAGAAATTTATTGTGAAAAACTTTCTCTTTGGTTAAGTGTAATGATTATGCAAAGAAACTTTCTCTTACACCAGTGTAAAAGTATCTTATCAATACAGTGTAAACCTATAGCTTCCCATGCTTCTCATGTCCCTTCTTGTTGGTTGGATCGATGGTATTTGATACGGGTGCTACAGGTGCAGAGAAACTTTCTCTTCTTTCAGCTAGTGATACAGAAATTGATACGCAATGTAAAATTTACATGTGATGCGACTATTCTCTTTTCAGTGTTTCTGAAACAGAGACGCACAGAACCCTGTATAAAAAGCAAATAATCCTGTCCCAAACACTCCACTTTTTGTGGTGCAAAGGTTTTATTTAGTATGTGTGTTTCTTGTACATAATGGATTCATTAATGATCGTAATCCTGTATTTTCTGTCGGATCGCCTTTAGTCGACCCCACTTTAGAAACCACTGCTCTCAAAAATTGCGAAGGATCTACTTTCTGTATGTTAGATCTCCGCAGCCCAAAGGTGGAACTTCCTTCTCCGCCCTTTTGTCCTTTTCATTTCTCTTCCTGTCATTTCATTACATGTTTTTCTCTTTTAATGAAATTGCTTTACGTACTACTACTATTATTATTGAATTTTTAGGCTGTTTTGGTGGTGTAATGCGAATCACTTTCAGACAAAGAAATAACAGCTATTGCAGGTTTTAAAATGGCCTAAATGGCATTTCTTTGACTTTTAGTCTCTGCCAAGACTGCTGGGAAATGGGAGTTTTGGTTACAACGTTGCAGGGATAGATTAAGGGGGAGTACGAATCAGGAGATTATAATAAGAAATGATCAGGACGCCCGAGAGTTAAACACGGTGAGCAAGAGGTATCTGACAAGGTGAAAGGCAAACAATTGGAAGGGATATTTAATATAAATTTTAGTAACATCTTTATTTGAAATGACAAGGAAGGTGGAACCTGCATTATATCAGCTATAACTTGGGGATTCATTCTAACACATTTTGCGACCAAAGGCGCGTTTTAATATTGCTGTTTTCTTTATTTGAAATGATAGGAGCGATTTATGTACATCAAATTACAGCTTTTAACTGGGGATGCAGTTTTTACATCTTTCAACTCTTCGACCAATTGGGCGCCTTTTCGATTCTTTCTATTATTTGAATGACGGATAGTTTTACATACATTAAATTAAAAAGCGTGAACTTAGGGATTGCAGTTTTTACATAGTTTCGCCCAACTGGGCGCCTTTCTATTTTTCTTTATTTGGAATGACAGGGAAGTGTAAACTCGCTAAATTAAAGCTTATAAACTTGGGGATTCATTTTAACACATTTGTGCGCCCAATGGGCGTTTTTTTCCTTCTATTTTCGTTATTTTGAAATGACGGAGAGTTTTACGTACACAGTCAAATTAAAGCTCGTACTTAGGGATCAGTTTTACATATGTTTGGCGCCCAATTGGGCGCGTTTTTCTATTTTTCCTTTTCTTTTATTTGAAATGACAGGAAGGAGTAAAATACGTTAAATTAATGCTTATAACTTGGGGATTCCGTTTTAAACACATTTTGTGCCCATTTGGGCGTTTTTCTATTTTCTTTTCCTTTATCTTGAAATGACAAGGAGATTTTACGTACATCAAATTAAAGCTTTACTTAGGGATTCATTTTTTTTACATATTCTTCGCCAATAAGGTGCCTTTCTATTTTCTTATTTGAAATGACAGGAAGGTGTAACCTACGTTAAATTAAAGCGTACAACTATTGGAGTTCAAAGTCACATACCAAGGTCAAAGGTCACGCGCGATCAGTTGGAACAGGTGATTGGTTCTATTCAATCTTATACTCTGTGATCAACATCTAACTTTAAATCAGTTATATTTCTTTTTATACATGTATTTCTGTAATTAAGTGCACTTCCAAACTACAGAAAACGCCAATCTACTCCTCCTCTCTAATGTTTTTTAATAGTTGTATCTTATTTCTTGTAAAATTAGGCTGCGACCTCGACACAAGTTTTTTTAAAATACTTGTTTCATCACTGATGGATGCAAATGAGCATCATCTCTTCAGTGTGTCCTATCTTGTATAACATGGGGGCTGGTATTCTCAAGGGTTAAACCGGTTTAAACCAGATTTAGTCCTTCACCTTAGGGACCTGTTTTCTTTCACAATACTCTTAAGGAATCGCCCACTAAATACCTACCATAGATTTGTGTACAAATGACCTCTTATCAAACGTCAATTTATTGGCAATACAGTCGACTGGTTATTTCAAAACTGGATTTTGGGGAGTAGGACCATAACCTCTTCAACAAAAAATGTCATATGAATGAAGGCTGTTTTTTTTGAGCTACTGAGCATCAAATTTGAAATGTTCAACACGTCCCCCTAGTATTCATCAGATTTTACCTAGAAAGTATAATTGCGCAGTTCCCCAACCCTCAGAAGATTAAAACATGCACAAACAATCTTGACCACCCAAAGGTTTGTTTACTAGTCAAACAGATTCAATTTCAATTCAATTAAGACACAAACAACTTATTACATTTTTGTGACTCTCATTTAGGCAGAGGGCCCCATTTTCAAATGCCAACATTTTTGCGACCTGACCTTCGTCTGCACTGTGCTACCATAGTTATTTAGTGGTGGTTCTGAAGTGCTGGTCATAATGATGGATATTCCTCATTTCCCCGCCGGCCCCATCTATGAGGTATTTCTCACCCCAGGTGTCATTGGTGTGAGAATTAAGAGTGACCTGGAAGTAGTTCCATATTGCTATCATATGACAGCCATATTTTTCTCATGTCAGCCTGAAATTTCATCTTCCAAATCCATTGACTTTATGACCAGATACAAATCTAAAAGTGCCATATTACAGGCCCGCTCAGTGATTTGCCAAATCAGGAAGTAAAAAAAATCATCAAATCAGATTTTTGCATGTCTGTACATTATAAGTTATCCAAACATACCTCAAGTTTAAGTCTGCAAGTAACTAATAAGACAAATCATATTTTAGTACTTACTCTCTGTAACCGGGCACTTTCTACAACACGGAATTGATGGAGATTCATATCTTTGAAACACGGTGCCCTTTTCTTCTTCCATTTTTTTGTCATTTAAAGTGACAGGAGAGATGTTTTTAGGATCCAAATTTCTCTCAAAATGCACAGGATCAATTGTAGACCTCCTACCACGAACGTTCCGAATGTTTATTGGACAAACAAGTACAAAAAGAAACAGCACCCTTGTTTTGAACTGCCTGACTATCGTCATTTTCCCCATAGAACACCCGGTGCTTTGACTTTCCTGTCGTGCACGACAGAAGTACTAAATCGCATATTATTACATCAAGAACTGTGGTATCGGCTTTTTCACTTCAGTGTGATCTAAACTTGGAAAGCAATCCAAATATGCAAAAAAAAAAAAAAACCTGGGTTCTAAAAAAATTGGGGGGCGCTTCTTTCTGGAATTCTCCTCATGTCTCTTTAATATTTGGGAAAAATTTATGTGAATTCTAACAACAGCCTTAGCCTTTGCATCTTGATCAAACCACTGGCACAAGATGAGATGCTCGTCCACATACCCCTAAGCTCGACGGCACTTGCCCTGTGCTATACTCATATGCAGAGTATGCTTGCCTGTATGGGAAAGAAATCAAACCCAGCCTAAGAAGCTTGATTCAGCATTAATTCCTCCTTCTGCGTATTTCACAAGAATGCCCCATCTAAATCACGGAAAACTTATACATGCATGAATTGCTCCACCAGACACTCGCGTCGAGGCGTAGCGAGCATGCAAGAGCGTAGCTGGCCAAGTATCTAATGCGAAGCACCCTATGTCTGGACGGATACCTGCTGCCAACCACCTCAAATCCAAGAGATTTTCTTAAGCAAAGTCCAACCTATTTAAACAGTCTCTAAGGAGGGCTTAAGAGAGTCGCCTTGTGGAAAGAACAGACCTTGCCCATCACACAAGTAACCTCTATTGATGTTGAAACTGTGAGTCATCTCCCACCTGAAGCTAACGCCAGCACCACAGACAATGGACATCTCTGGGTCTTGGCCCACTCGCTGGAGCACAATGCACAAACAAGACCTTACGGAATTCAGGGAAGCAGCGCCAGATGTTGTACCCATACTGGCTGGATCATAATTTGAGAACCACTGTGTTTGGACATGATAGAAGAAGATCCTTCCGCTCTTAGACTTCACTTTTAAGATACTGCTGCAAATTTTGAAATTTGACTCTTTGAGTGGATCAATGATGTACCTTTAAACTAAGCATGCACGGCACAAAAAAGGATAATTTCTCAATTGCTTGAAAGTGATAGTCTAGGCATGGAAGAATAGCGATACATTTTATGTATGTAATAACTTACCCAAAAATAGACGGAGGCATTAATAAGAGGCTAAGACATCAGGTAACTTGTGGTTTAACTTTAACTTTGCGTAACTTTAATCAATAGAGGTGTCTATTACAATGAATATCATAGATTTGTACATCATGATATTAAAACCAACAAAAGGTCACAGACCTGTCCACAGGGTGATGCCATAGGAAATCAACTCCAGTGTATGTGTTTTTTGTGTTAAACTCAGTTCGTATGCTGAATATAAATGTCAATGGGCATTTTTATTTTAAAATTGTTATGTTAATCTATAGGGCAATGATTTAGGTTGAGGACTATGTAGTCGTAGTAAATCCAAGTTTTAATTGAAATTGGTTATGTATATAAGTATGTAAAATGGTTGTAGCCTTGGTGTAACGATATACTATTCCACCATCCATCTAAAAGAGAAACATTCATGTGCCTGGCATTCAGAGTTTGTTGGTGCTACAAACATGCCTGGAATCTATGAAGTGTCACCAAGCGTGACATGGTTTGACCACTTAATTGACTTTCAAAACAAAGGATACAACATAAAACCCTTGTCTCAAGGTCAATGCAGTGAGTGTTAGAACAACCAAATAATGCGTAAATCGTCAGAATTGGTAAACTACCATGAAATCTGAGAATGAAGTAAAAGTTAGATTTCCATTTTGGGGTCTGTAAAACATGAACTTTGTAGATGTTGTTAAGGACTTGAGTTAGCGATCCAAGTGTCATTCATCATGGAGTCTCACCAAATTCCACAAAAGCAAGATAGGAAAATTATAATTTAAATCAACTACCAGAGACATTTTCACCCGGGTCCCAATTATCCTTTGATTATTTGCATTGGGTAACTGAGACATGTTGAAGGTAAAGTCAGTAGGGCAAGCTTGTATGTAACAAATACATACCATGCATTGATTAGTGTTTACAGAAGGAAGTTAAGGGGAAACAGTAATGAAAGTGCAGGATTCAGGGAATACAGGGAGGAACAGAATACTTGCTTGTGTTGTATGAGAATTGTGACAAAACTAGATGCTTTGCAACCAGTGTTTAACAATCATGTAGATTTGAACCATTTTATTACAGCACGCACATGACAATAGGCCGTTCATTATGCCGTAGCAATCACAAGCGTATGAAAAGCGAATGGCCAACAGGCAAAATTTACGATGATGTTGGGGTCTTTGACTCCGCCCAGCCTGTGTTCAAGTATGAACGGAAAAGGCTTGCAGATTCCTTATATAAAGGCACTTGCGAATGGAACAAATTCAGAAAATTGAGCAATTGTAGAAATTGTTTATGATCGGCGGCGATTCGGTAAACCACTTGAACTAGTTAAGAAATATGTATGACCCAGAAGTTAAAATTAATGGTGCTACTTGGGGTTCTGTTCTAAATTTTAACATTTCCAGGGTCAACTGCTATTGGATGCTGCAACTGTCAGTCATTAATGTGGTGAAGTATTAATTGAACAATGGCCAAAAGATGGCCGATGCCATATTATGAACATCTTAACAATTGTGTTGCATGAACAAAGGATTTATTAATGGAAGTTAATATCACGTGCCCGGAGGACTTCAGGCAGTCAACTACGTACTAAGTTGTGGCTGGTAGATAGTGTCAGTGAAAGAAAACAGAAAAAAGTTGGCCACCTTATAATCATGTGCAGAGGACAAACAGACAGACAGACAGACAGACAGGGCTTGACGGATATGAACCACACCAATGCTCAATCAAGTATGAGGAATGCAGGAAGGCCCTACAGCTTGTCCAAAGATCACACCAGCTCGGCAGACAGCGACTGTGCTTCGTCGACCCTTCTGACGACGCGCTGCTAAACTCTCCAGTCCCCATTCAACATATTGCAGACATGGAACCTGCCTGGTAGATACTTCAAGACCCGACCAACTCACTATTACACCATGTGACGGAACTACCACCTGGTAGTACTCTTCCATCCACAAGGAGTGGGTAACCTTAAAAACCGGATATTCGCAGGCGTCGGAGTCTTCAACAGCAATATGCACGTGGGGGATGCTGGACGACTATTTCCAGCCTGCAAATGTGGTTCCCAATCACAGGGCTGAGGATTCACATTTCTCTAATGAGTTGTCCTACCCTTGGTCAACCGGTGGACATTAGGACTCTCAAACCCAACCCATCTACAGTGACGGCTCCACTGGACTACAGCATATTTATCTGCTGCCTCATAGCAAGAAGAAGAAAGAAGTCAATATGTTTGAAGAGGGGGCAATGAAAATTAATTATACAAAGTGAATAAAAAAAATGCTGATGAAAAAACACACAAAATTTGACCCTAAACTGTGTACTCAACATGTTGCAAAGTTGAGGTGGTCATGATCTGCATATTTTGACTTTTTGCTGAAAAATGAAGGGAATTGGGTTGAAGAAAGGGAGGTGGGGTAGATATTTTCGCAAAACTGATCCATTTTTTACCACATGTCAATACAAAAAATAACCTGAAACATTTTTATATGAATCATCAAAAAGCACGTTTGAAAGATTTGTTGTCTTGTAATTGAATTAAACTGACCAACAGTTTTTTAAAATTTTGAATGTGGAAAGGAAGTTTGTTCAGAGGTCGGATGAAGCTTTGGAGGGAATGAAGAGGGACCAGTTCCAAAAAATCATACCTTTTTCTTCATTTATAAAAAGAATTATAATTAATGGTATCTTTAACCTAATTTTGTATTTGTCATTTATGTATTTTCTTGTTATATGATGTTTGTTTTGTTTGTATCGCCCTGAGACCTGGTGTAAGTCCGCTTTTCTAAGAACTGTTTGATTCGTTTATTATTTAGTTGGCAGATGCTTTCAAATGTGGCAAAATGCAGTAAGACACAAGAGATTAACTGCATCTTGCATATTCCTTCGTCTTAACGGGTTGTTTGATTTTTCTCTGCGGTGGTGGCAGGTCCTTTCTTGTTGTATATATTTTCAAGGCCTTAAGGAAAGTGAAATTGGGTTCAAGATTACCTTAAATTATAAGTCTTTTTAAAGAATGAGAATAAAGGTATGATTTTTGGAAACTGGTACTCTCTTTAGAAAAATCAAAACCGAACTACCATTTTGTTTGCGTGGAAGAACTCAGCCTCATTCTTCCACTACTCAAATTAATGGCTTTCTCTTGTTGTAAAGAAGTACAGGTTCCTAAAATCATACCATTTTACTTTAATTTGCATTACCTTTAGTTCATGCTCGCATTGGCCTTTATTCAATCCTTCTGACCCAATGAGCATTTTCACCGATCCTTTCTGATGAAGCTTTATTTGTAGAAGCCTAACGAATGGATTCAAAGATATTGTTCAGGAAACTTGAAAATTGAAGGATAACTAACCACAGCTGCCTTGGACGAGCCGTTGAGGGACTGGTTGTTTGCAGGTATATTGCAAAACAAATCTTGGCATCAACTCAAAACAAAAAAACCACAGTGGACCAAAACTAATCATCTTGGTGACGTGTCCTATTAGAAATACTAACCCTACGCTGTCTCTGATGTGGCTGGGCTATGCGTTAACATTTCGAACGCCAATTATGTCATTTGCGTTGTCGAGAACCATAGCGTGGATAACTCTTCTGTGTTTGTGGATGTTGAAAGATGATCAATGTGTCCAAGACTACATGAGTATCAGGCTCAAAACAAAGAATGCCATAGCAAGAGAAAGCAAAGTCGTGCATTCAATGTCACATGATAACCTTGTGTGTGCTTTCCATCTGAAATTATCATCAGAGTGCCTCCTATCATTTATTTGAAAAGATGAAAAAGAGAACATCAAACATGCTCCAAAGTGGCACAAAGTTCTTTCTTGACATTTATTGCGTGTTGTCAGCATGCAGTCTAAGACTGCCTGATTACGGTGCAGGTTAGGCAGACAATGACACATTAGCAATGGGATTAAAACCAACATACTCCCCATAATCGTACACAGCCAACTTGACAGTGGAGTTAACATCTGTAAACATTGTCGTATTTGAGAAGATATTAACTCATGCCGAAATTTTATTGCCATCTCCCCAAATGTGGCTCATGTAAAGGTCTACACTGGCAAGTGCCATGACACAGACGATGGCATTGTTTTGAGAGAAACTTGTCTCTGCCCTTTTACACAAAAAGATGATGACATTAACCAATATGCCAGGATTGCCACCAAAGGCATAAAATGGCAAAAGCTGCCCGATATGACTTGGGAAGAGGTTAGCCAGGTGTTCAGTTTGTAATTCCTCAGATGGATGCTGATGTCATTCAATTACATTACAAATAGTGACAATGATGCAATTATATGGTGCTTTTCTGTTACAAATCAAATTGAGTCGGTGGGAGATTGAACAAAACAATTGATTCACTTGATTACTGCAATGCTCAAAGTCGTGTGAATCAACAAAGGTCTGTAAACTTAAAGGCCATCTCAGTCGTTCCATTGCAATCAGGTTAGAATTTGCATGGTTGGCTTAAGGTTACCACACCCTAACTCCACTTTATACACCAGTAGAAGATGGAAAAATGGCAACTTTCAGCAGTTTCTTTAATATTTTAAAACTCTCAAGAGGAAATACAACAAATATCCCCTCTAACGTACAAGCTGTTAAATCACCAAAAAATAACCAAATTTTGAACATATCATGACTAGACAATTTTTTAGTTACTTACAATTCCCCAAAAACTCTCCGCACGTCAGACCGAAACAGATTTTCTTTATAGTCGCTAAGTATTAATGGGCAAATGATGGAAATTGATGAGCGCGGAGTAAAGTACAAATTGCCTCAAACTTACTGTCCAAATGCCACTGAGTTGAGAAAATGAACAAAAATTACCAGTCACCATGTCAATAATGAAATTCCATCACTTTCTTAAAAATAACTAGTGCCCGACATTTTCAAGCACTTTTTTAGATGCCATTGCACAGAAAGAAGTCCACCCCAGATTTTTATCCTTACGGCAGCCAGGTTAGTGTGTATTATAAACCAAAGGTCCAAGGCCTGATCGCTAATAGCCTAGTCCCCACAAGCCCAGATTTTACCGGAAGAGGTCAACATTTTGGTATCACTGGAAGAAAGCTACTATTTTTCTCATTTACCCTGTGAACTCTTAGAGCCACAGTATGTTTGCTTTTGGAAAGTATGAGCAAAATGTGCCCCATTTTGGTCGACCAATATTAATTTTACCACCAGTACTCTATGGGGCTTACAAAATTCACGTTTTTAGCTCTCCCATCAAAAGGATTGAAATATGGCGGAAAATGTACAGAGGATTTGGAGTGAAGGCATATCTATCAAGATGAAAACTTATATCCTTAAATCGGGCCATCCCCTTAAGGTAGGATATCTGAAGAATGTTCAAGTTTTTTTAAAATAATTCTAACCAAGAGAATTAGATATAGTACCTCCCGAAGTTTGGATACCATAAAACTAGAATAATTATCACTTCTTAAATTATTAATTTTTTAATAAATAAAGAAAAAATAGGAAAGGAATCTACCACTTGCATTTTGAGAAAGATCTGCACTGATATTGATTCTTTGTAAGAACAAATTTCAAGTGAAATTGGTTGTCGTAAATCTAATTTTATAGTTTGTTTTCTTGGGAAGCAAAATATCCGATAATCCCTTCTTAAGGTTTTCCTTGCATTGGTTTGGTTTGCATCTTGATCGGCGATTTTAAGGAAACTAAGAGTAGCGGTAAAATACAAATTGTCGATCTGAACAGGTAGAGCAGGAGCAGAATATCATAGGGGAACTTATTTAAGGAATACGTACCCTACTAGCATTGATATAGAGGCCATACTAAACTACCACAGGTGTCCAAACCTCCAATGAAATGTGAACATAATACCACTCATTGTTTTGCACCACAAAATTTTCAACATGCTGAAAATTTGGCCGATGGACAACGAATGATATTTCGGCTGTCCTACGGTCACTACCAATTCATCATCAACAATTGAAAGCACAGCCTTATGGTGGGGAAATTAAATTCGAATTCCCATCTTAAGATAAACCGTGTAGTACCCCTCTCTTTTCGTCATATTTTGAGCCAAGCTACTCTCCGTTGGAGTCCAGGGGGCAGAGTCCTGGTGGCGGTCCAAGGGACAAAGCTCTAGAAAATCATTTTTGCAATTTTAGCCTTATTCACACTGCCCTCCAGAAAAATCCGTTTTTTTTTTTTTTGGGCCCCTGGGTTTTTGCGCACTCACTCCACAACCCCCCGCCGTCCCGGCTACGTGCTTTACGACTTGCAGGGTGGTATTAATGGTACACACCTACACTGGTGACCAAATTGAAGAACTCCCTTTTGATAGATCCAGCAATACATTTGATAGTGCCTTCAAATACTGCAATCCCAGTAACCACAATCACTTAGAAATTTTACATGCAACTCCGGTAAGATTCTTATAGATGCAATCAACCATGCTAAATGCAGTTAAAAATAACAATTTAAAATTTACTGAATAAAACAGATATAAGCCTTACTATTGAATCTTGCCTGTGTTGATAATAAAATCCCTAGAGGATTATTTTTACGGTCAGATACGCAAAACTAAACTGTTTGAATCATAAGTTAGAAGAGTGACTGTCCAAGACATTACTGGTGCATCACTTCCCCTTGTAATTTCAGTCTTGCTGCCTTCTGTTTACTTAGGTGCCACCGAGAGATTTCACATATCAGGTGTCCTAAAAACATCAAAAGTACTGATTTTTGCCTGATGCAAAGCTTTTATCACAATATCCCATCTGAAGGATTAAGCTGAGATATGATTCTTTGTAACAAAAATTGTGAAATTTCTCCATTTTGTATAGTAGCAATACTCATTCACCTAATGTTTTATTGTGAAATATAGCGAAATAAAAATCGCCCTTCGCTCTCTTTCAAGGAATTTCTGTTGCCAAATACACGGTAAGAACTCTAATTGAGTGTCTAATTATATGAAAATTATATTATGCCAAAATATTGGGTGCCTCAAAATCCTCATTGCAACCTTTAACACTGCTGCATTCCTGAATGGACACTGCATTCTAGGGTTGAAAATCGCAACACACACACATTGATGTACCCTCTACTTGAGATCGAACAGTTATAGTGTTTTTTTCAGATGTTTATTTGATTAGTTTTCATCACACTAAGTTACTCTGTCCCATGCCCTGTTTAAATGCAACCATCAAGCCACAAAGAAATGCATGTTGGATAGCATTAATTAAGCCTGAATTATTAGGGCTAAACTGGCAAATCGGATGAATGAGTTGTCTGGGGTGTGCATCATAGGCAAATGTAATTTCTGAAAGATTACTAAAAATATTGCTGCTTTTAATAACATTTTCTTAAGCATTCCTGTGCAATTTTTTTTTAGCAATATAGTTTATAAAGTTCCATCTTTTTAACAAAAAATAATATATGTGCGCGTGTGTGTGTTTGCAAAACCGGCTGCGCATCTTAGAGGAATTTGACAAGTATGAATACTACCCTTAAAGAGACACTAAATGAAAAATATTGCGCCCTCAAGATTTTCAAATCGATATTTTTGGGCATGGTTGTAAAGGCTTTATATACAATACCCTCAACCGAAATA
Source organism: Ophioderma brevispina (assembly GCA_023653785.1). Classification (NCBI taxonomy): domain Eukaryota; kingdom Metazoa; phylum Echinodermata; class Ophiuroidea; order Amphilepidida; family Ophiodermatidae; genus Ophioderma; species Ophioderma brevispina. Next base: position 9,090 of record JAMKCH010013869.1, on the reverse strand, counting down.
ATCAGACCAAATCGGCTTCCTTATGGGTAAACACGCGTAAGACAATTTTGTTTGTATGCCGACCGCGAAATTCAGCAACGACGAAATGGCGTTTAACCAACAAGAACATCACCCGTTTGCATTTTTCTCTCCGCTATGTACACGTTTTTGACCGTCCTTAACCTTTTGTTGTTTAAGATCATGATACGAGTCAAATATGCCTGTTAATATACACATTTGTTGATTGGAAAAACTTAAAAATGCTACAAATTACCTGGATTGTCGTTATATCCTCATACCAATGTCCCCTATCTGTTTTGGGTAATGTTATTTTTATGTGTCAATATATCTCTATTCTTCCAATGGCCTCGACACATTTGAGAGCAAATTGAAGAAATTTCATATTTTTGTGAAAATGTGCCTGCCGCTTTAATTCTCTGCAAAATTACAAGTGATGCATTTTTTTAAAAACATTTTACAAAAACAATTTAAGGCTGATGTACTATATACAAATAATCAAAAGAAGCTTTGAAGATGTATTTTATTCAAGAAGGCTTAAAAGTCGGATAACAATCTTATTCAAAACCAGTGTTCTGTGCAAAGAGCTGACAAAATTAGTGTTTCACAAATGATATCTAACTCATCGATCCTTTCTTATTGAGTGGTTGCATAGCCAATGAAAGTAGGAATAGGAGACCTATGATGGGTCATTTTGTCGATTGAAGGTGTGCGACTGTTCACTTGATCTGAACAAACACTGAGCTTATGCTATCATCAAGCACCATGCAAAGTTCTTAGGAGTTGATGAGCTGCTCATCAATTTGATTTACAATTTTAAAAGCCACAATTTAAAAATGCCTATTTTGTCAATTTTGTTTAAGTCACCTTAAAACTGCCATTTATGATACGGATCCTGACAAAATTGTATTTAAAAACTCGGTTCTTTGGGCTTTAATATCCCTTGCAGGGTAACTTTACTACAACAATTCCCAATAACAATGCAAACTTTTGTTTGTGATCAATTAGCACGCCTCATGTGCAATATCATAAGGCAGCTACTATTTAAGGCTTGGAGGTACTTTTTACGGCTTGGAGGTACTAATTTAACGGCTTGGAGTACTATTTTATGGCTTGGAGTACTATTTATGGCTTTGAGTTACTATTTTACGGCTTGGAGGTACTATTTATGGCTTGAGGTACTAATTTATTGTGTCTTGAGGAGGTACTATTTATTTATGGCTTGGAGTACTATTATGGCTTGGAGGTACTATTTATGGTTTGGAGGTACTATTTAATGGTTTGGAGTTACTATTTATTGGCTTGGAGGTACTATTTATGGCTTGGAGGTACGATTACGGCGTTGGAGGTACGATTTATGGCTTGGGAGGGTACTATTTACGGCTTGGAGGTACTAATTAAGGCTTGGAGGTACTATTTACGACTTGGAGGTACGATTTATCTTGAAGGTACTATTTATGGCTTGGAGGTAACTATTTACGGCTTGGAGGTACTAATTAAGGCTTGGAGGTACTATTTTTATGGCTTGGAGGTACTATTTTACGGCTTGAGTACTATTTAACGTCTTGGAGGTACTATTTTACGGCTTGGAGGAACTATTTACGGCTTGGAGTACTATTTATGGCTTGGAGGTACTATTTATGGCTTGGAGTACTATTTAGGCTTGGAGTTACTATTATATGTGCTTTGAGTACTATTACGTATATAGAATAGGGCTCTCTCATCCGAGTCACTTGCCGGTGCTTTGCCTTTATCATGGCCCTTGTTTTGCAGTATCATCACTTAGCGACACACAACATTGTGTGGACTTTCTATCAACTCCAAATCCTTAGTTCATTTGGAGGTGAAATCAATGTGATTTGAATCAGTCACTCCTCAACAAACTTTGATTCGAGCCGTTTGTCACCCTTTATGACCATTTATTCTTTGGATTTGTTTTAGCATGCAATTGAAACCAATAAGCATGTACAAAATGCGCATTTATTTCTTTCCTACTAGTGTACCATTCCATTCCTGCTAGCGTTCAGACAAAATATGATGGGCACATTTATGCCCGTTACACGGCGACCTATTGGAATCACCACCGCAAAATGTCCGCCTTATGACTTTTGACGTCAGTATAGACAGCCCTATAGTACCTTGCACGCTTCAATAAAAAAATGGTGAAACTGTTTCAAATCACGTGAGAGACGTTTTAACCAATTAACAATCTCAAATTTATTAATGGCAGTATTATTATTTTTTTATGCTGATTAATTTTTTTATATCTTCTACCTCCATGCTACAATTGATACCAAAATGTGTTTGGGAACCGTTTATGGAATAAAGCTAGACTTTTGCATACTCAGCAGTCCTACTGAGAGAGAAAGTATTTCTCGTCTTTTGAGAAAATATTAATATTGTGACAAAAAAGCTGGGCTGAAAAGTTAGAGAATTCGATCAGCACTGTAGCTGGTGGATTCTGATCGTACAACTCTATATATAAAAGTCTAACATGAGGATGGTGTGGCGAGCAACTGTCGATGTTTAAATCATGGTGCCAACTTGAGAGCTGGAATAAATTAAAAAAATAGCGGAATGTAGTAGGCAAACGGTGTTTCACCACAAGCAATCCAAGCTTATAAAAGGATTAATAGGGCTTGATCCCGAGTCTGAGTCTGAGCTCTGAAGGTTGAAGTAGGGTAGGCGAGTCAGATTCAAGACAAAATCCTGATAATATTAATGACATTTTGTGGGTGATTCAAGATATTGGATGTTTGTCATTTTCTAATGTTAAAAATTCGATACAACTTGGATCAATAGCCAATTACAACAACACCGCATTCTGAGATTGGGCTATGAATTAAACTGTCTTTCCTCATTTGCCTCTTGGTCCATTTATTTTGGTTTAAATATTCAAATATTATGTACAATACCCATTGACATTACCTTATTTTCAATGACTTTTAATTCAATATGCCTTCTGACTCCTGATCACTTTAACCAAATCCTTTCTGAAGGCTTTTATTTGTAGAAGCATAACAGAACTGGATTCAAGATATTGTTCAGGACATGAAATTGATAAGGATAAACTACCACAACTTCCTGGACCCTAAAGTAGAGACTGAATCATTTGCATGTAACATGTTTGCGTTCCAAATTCTGGCATCCAACTCAAAACAAAAACCACTGGACAAAACTAACATCTTGGTGACTTGTCCTATAGAAATCTAACCCTAACGCTGTCTCCTGATATGTGGCTGGGCTAATGCGTTAACATTTCTAATGCCAATTATGTCATTGCGTTGTCCGAAGAACCATCGTGTTATAACTCTTCTTTGTTTGCGAATGTGAAAGATGATCAATGTGCCAAGACACAAGAGTATCAGGCTCAAAACAAATTGGCATTGTAAGAGCAGCAGTAACTTGAATTCACCATTCACAGATGATAATTGTTGTGTTTCCGACTTTAAGTTCATCCCAAGAGTGCCTATAGATAATGACAAGACGAAAGAGAACACCAAACACACTCCAAAGTGGTACCAAGTCTTTCTTGCCTTTTATTGCTGCTTGTCAGCTTGCCGTCTCCAGCGCTTGATAACGGTTGTATGCTATGAAGACATTGACACATTAATTAGCAATGGGATTAAAACCATAACAATACTTCCCATATCTTAACAGACAATTTGGTCAGTGGCCATGAAAATTGTAAACTGTCTGATTTGAGAACATATTTCAGCTCATACAGAAATTGTATAGCATTTCCAATGTGCTCATTTAAAGGTCTTAATAGCAAGCACTATACACAGACGATGGCGTTTGTTTTAGAACTCGTCGTGTCCATACCAAAAAGAATGACGGCATTGCCCAATATGCCCAGGAGGATTGCCACCAAAGCAAAAAAAAAAAGCAAGCTGCCCCGATTTGATTTGGGAAAGAAGAGGGGAGCCAGTTTTTAAGTTGTTGTAATACTGAGATTAAAGCTGTCATCATTTACACTACAAATTGTGGCACTGGGGTCAAATATACAATGCTTTTTATATGCAAATTAAATTGAAGTAGGTGGGTTTGCAAGATTGTGCCGTGGAATGGCTGTCTGTATTGACTAAATGTCACCTAAAATCACTTATTTGTCTGTGTACTTGAAAAGACCCACTATCAGTAATTCCATGCAAAAGAGTACACATATATTAGAATTTTTCCTAAGAGTATAGCTTAAAGCAACAATCACATTTGAAGAGTGCCCCCAATTTTCAAAATTTTATATTTTTGCACAGTTATTTTAGTTTAATTGTCATAGAAACTATACCTGCGAACGCGGAATTGCTAAAAAATGTGTATTGTATTTGTCAGAAAATAAGCCAATTTTCTAATTAGAATTGGGATCCCAGATTGTAATTAACTAACAGGAGCTGGAAATGACTAAGTTATGTCGTCCATGATGAAATAGGCCACCTAAAACAAATGACCCTCTAGCTTGGCTTGCCGACCAATAAAACAAAACTAATGGATGACGCGTAGATACGTTACATGGCGCTATTTCCCGTCTGTTTCATATTGGAAGGGTGTTTCCAGTAGCCGTTCTGAATGTTCTCGGATTAAGAATTTGCATAATTAATTATTATAATTACAAAATTTCTTCGTTTGCGACACATAGACATTTTCGAGTTAACCACGTCACAGGTTAGAGTTTTTACTACACATCCAATTTCTTAAATGGGGAGTTAGGGCGTGACCTAACGGGTGATGACGTTCCCGGGTACTCGTTATGATTTTCGGCGGGCGAGTACCACGGGGGTACCCGAAAACCTCGACTGAGTGCAAATTTCGGCACCAAGTTTAGAAGAAAAAACATCTCCCTGACAATACATACCTTCAAATATTTCCATGTTTTTGAAGTTTAGCAGCGTTATGAAAACACACCTGTTCTTGTTAATTCATAAGAAGAACTCTTATTACTAAGACAAATCGTGTTATTTTATTTAAAACTTTATTCATTCTTAAACGTCATTCACAACGTAAAAACTGATCGTGGAACACGCCGAGTCAGCTGGAAACAAATCGGCTGAGATTGACGTAAACACAGCCCGTAGCTAAAGCTATTACCACTTACCGAGCCGACCTAAACAACAACGCGGTGTGAATGGAATTTTCCATCAAGGAGTGTGGAGGCATCAAGGAATATACTATTACATGTACCGGCAAAAAAAACTTTACATCAAGCCGATCAAATATCAACGTTTGCATCAAATCTTGGTATACATTAATGTATTGTTTTCATTCAGGATTGTGGATGTAATGATTGTTTGTGAGACTTCGTGAGTAGTAAAAGAAATGTAAATTTTAAACTTATATTTTTTAAAAGTGACGTTCGGGGAACCCGTCGATAAGTTCTGTCCCGGGTAAGACGTAGACGGGCGGGTCCCGGGTACCGGAAATGTCACAGCCCTAATGGGAGTACCTGTGAAGTAGAGTTAAGTAGCACGGACGAGCCCACCCACATGGGTACCAGATCGCCGGCCGCAAAAGTGGGGATAATCATCCACCTAGGTGCACACACAGTAGCCTGACATAGTCGCCCCATGATGGAGTACCTGCATGGGTACCTACCATTGCAAATGAGCTGTGATTAGTTTAGTAAATTTTTCCATTTTTTAACATTTTTGGTCACATATGTTATATGTTTTTATAACCAAACTGTCATATATAGGGGTTTTTGATATGCTTCCTTCAAAAACTCAAATAAGCAGGAATGTAATAAGCTTGTGAAAATGATCAGAAAGTAGTAAAACAACAAGGGAAGTTTGGCGCCCTCTATGGTCCAGAAAGCTGCCTACTAGGCAGCTGGTAGGAGAGTACCTGTGAAGGTACTCCTATGGAGTAGCTGCAGAGGTACTCCACTAATGGTGGGCTATATGGGTAACCTAGTCACCTAGAAGGTAACTGCAGAGTACACTATCGGATGGGTACTGCTAAGTAAAATAGCTGCTATTCTACCCAGTGGTTTGTTGTTACTTGCAAGTACTTAGAGTTGTAGGTTACTGAACAATTAATGCATATCAAGGGGGTACCTTTGGTGTAGAGCTAAGAGTACACATGAGTAGCCTAAGCTCTGGTACACCGTGGAGTAGGAATCTTGTGTTTGTAAGCCAGTTACAATGCAACAGTGTAACATATCAACATTTTTGAAAAATTGGGGCGCTCTTAAAAAAAAAATGTGCTATTATTGCTTTAAAGGTTTTGCATTGGTTAACCCCCTGAGTCTAACTAACTCGGCTGATTTCATTGGTTGTACAGTGAGTTATAGATGTTACCATCATAGACTGTTACGTAAAACTTTTAATGGTTTGTACAATCTATAGAAGGTAATTTTGATGTTACTCGAGGTTATGTAAAAGAAATAAGGGTGGTGCAATATCTGTATGGGCAAATTATGTGTCCGAGGTGCGGAAAACTACCAAGCACCATTTTTAAGTTTTTTCCAGCCGCGGCCTACATTATGAGCCCTAAATGTATCGCACCACCCTTTATTTTTAACTTGGTTAGGTTGACTAAAGGACACTGCACATTTAAAAAAAAAATGTTTTTTAGTGCGCCCTCAGATTTTTTCAAATCGATATTTTTTGCATGGTTGTAAAGCTTTTATACTAGCAAAAGCCCTCAACCCGAAATGATAAGACCAAATCAGCTTCCTTATGGTACACAGCACGATTTTTATAAAATTTCACGGTCCGCCCGCCACCGTCGACGTTAATTCAGCAGACGACGAAAATGGCTTAACACAAGAAACCACACTCCGTATCATGTTTCTCTCACGCTATCACACTGTTTTGACCGGTCTATAACTTTGTGTTTTAATATCCGTCAGTACTATTCAAAAATATTCATGTAAATCTACATCATTTGTTGATTAAAGTTATGGAAAACTTCAAGAGTTGGCCTACAAATTACCTGGTGCCTTTATCTCATATCAAATGTCCCTATCTGTTTTTGGGGTATGTTATTTTTTGGTTGAAAAAATAATCTCTCTGTTCTTCCACTTGCCTAGACATCATTTGCGAGCAAATTGAAGAAAGTTCATATTTTTGTGAAAATGTGCCAGTGCCGCTTTAAAAGGTGAACCTACTTACTTCTACTAGATTCCAATGTCCAATTTGACGAAATCTTTGTGTGCTGGATAGGTATGCAGAATGCAGCACTGGCCCTGTACTGTGGTGTCATTATTTGTGCAATAAAATGAGCTTCATTGCATATGTTGCTCTGATTGTGCTCATTAACAAATGTGAACTGCTTCCATATCCCATGTCCCAAATTTAACAAAAAACTTTGTATTGTGCAGTGGTCCATGCAAGTAACACCCATCGAGCACTTGTTTCTGCCTATGTGTCATATTATTAATGAGCTCAGTGTTAGGCATATTTTATCCACCATTTGCTCCCTGCCAGGGGTATCTTGTAAGTTTTTACCTTGCATATTTTTTAAGCGTGCATTTAACATGTAATGGTCTTTGGATAGTGCCAACAATTACCCCTCTTACAAATGGGTCAAAGGTCATCTAGAAGTGAGTAGAAGTCGACTCAATTTTTCTGACTCAGGGATACAATGTTCATGTTGGTGACCTCATGTGACCATTTGTGACCGCCCCAAAAATGGTCAGAATGATCAAACTGCTTGTTTTCAATATGTCGATATATTTTCATGACACTTGGATACATTGGTCCTTGGAGCTTAGTGTTCCCTCATGTTAATGACCTCATGTGACCTGGTGACCTCATATGACCTCCCCCCATTCAAATAATGGTGGTGAACAAAAATTTGGTGCAGGGTTTCTTACCTTTTTGCCAAGAAACCATTTCTAAGTGATAAGCATGGGAAAGACCCTCAAACCCATAGTTAAAAAAAACATGTGATTTTTAATCCATCAATTCATGAGTTGATGGATTATTGCCATGGAGAGCGGCGTGTTTTAATATGTCGGCTCTTATTTGCGAAAAACTAGTCTGGCCGTTTTATTCCGTTTTCGCCGAAAATTCGGCAAATGGTCGGGAGCTAATGGGGCCTCTCGCCGTAGGTTTTATTTTTTGGAATTTTAGTGACGGGGGGCAATTTGGGTGACTTGTGTTGTATTCTTTTGTCAAGTTTGGGGACATAAATTGATGCTGTTGCTTGGCGTCTTTCTTACTGAATGCTATTTGGTTTATGTGTGCACCTATTAAACGGTTCTATAGTGGGGTTCTTTGGCGAAAAATAAAAATGGTGATTCATGTTACCATTATCTACCAAGGGCTTACCAGGGACCGAGATCAAACACAAGTGCGAGTTCAGTTGACTTGAGTAGGATTTAGGGTGTAAACAATTTCCCTGGATGAAGGCGCCCGGCTTCTATAGAAGATGACACAAAAGAAGTTGTGTTACTGCGGATCAGACTTGAGTTTTTAATAAATCGGCGGTGTTGGTATTTTGCAACCAAGTCTCAAAAGAATTTTCAGCAAAAAGTACAAATTGGCCTACTTTAGTGAAGCAAAACTTCAAAATAAGTAAGGCCGACCTTTGCCAAATTTGGTTTTATCGTGGTTATCGTCCTTTGCGAAAAAAGGCAAGCCTTTTTTACCATTATGGCATTTATTACTGATATGCATAGTGTTATGGTATAGGATGGGTGAAAAAAGATGTTGAAAAAAAGTGGGGTTTTGTTTGGTTGTTGGTTTAGACGGGGCAAAGTTTAGAATTTTAGTTATGTATATTGGTTATATTTTTGGAGGTCTTTGATAAACAATTTTGGTGTCGCTGAGAAACCTTATCTGTTGTCATTATTAAGTTCTGTTGGCTATTTTCGATACAATAGACATTGCTGCGACAATGTTACACCCCATGGACCACAGCGGTTGGATGTTCTCTAAACGAGTCACACTACGTTAAGGCACCTTGAAACTGATGAAAACCCGTTCGGGATTTATAAGTGGTCTTTGAAAGTTGAAGGCACTTTCTTTTAATATATTAGATTTTCAAGATAGTAAAACCGAGGAGATGACGTAGAACGTATAGGGAGAAAAAAAGAGCCCGGTATTCACTGCGACAGCGCACGCTGGGCCATACTTTGGAATATTTTTAAGA
>JAMKCH010013868.1:0-24071 GCA_023653785.1 Ophioderma brevispina | reverse complement strand
AGAGCAATTTGGAGAAAAACGATTACAGGAACAAAAAGATGCATACATGCACTTAAATGGCGCAGAACTAGCAGAGGCCAAATTGATATATTACAATGTGCGGTATATAAATACACAGTTGGGAGAAGCTTGTATGTATTTCTTACTGATGGGACAAGAGTTTAATGCAACATCAAGTTTAACAAGAAGATTAAAAGAAAACCCAATTCCTTTTCTGTTATGTACGACCGAATGGATTAGTACAATCTAATAAAACCAGCCAAAAATAGTATGCCTTTGATTGGTGTAACTTGGAATATATTTTTGCGATATGAAGTAAGCAATTCCTAATTATTAAACAGTGCACCTTATTTGACCCAGATTTAATTATATCTACTATTTCCAATTCTTAGGGGCCTAATGAAATGTTATGTTAGCTCAAAAGCAATGACTTTACTTTATATTGCTTATTTTTTATATTTGAATGCATTATAATAATGTATTAGGACAAATTATACACACAAAACAATCTATAGCAGACTACACAAAGCACACATAATACACACATATAGATGGCACAGTGCACATACATACAATATGCAATGACAGCCACAAGCATGACCACAGCGCACACAAAGTGCACGCACAGCACAAACATAAAGCATTGCACATAGCACACACATACAAGCCATGCACCCAGAAGCACAATATATTGCATACACAATGCATACCACATAGCACGGCATACGGTGCAATAAAAATGCACTCATGGTGTACACAAAGAATATACACAGCGCATACAGCCCACATAAAGCACATATACGGCACGCATACAACACTTAGCATAAATTAAAGCACACAGCGCATATACACTTAGCACCCCACAGCAATAGCACCTAAATACTAAAAAATTTCCAACTGACATAGCCACAATACCGCACTTTTGACACAGCTATTTTTTTAAAAATTACTAGGCTGATAAATGGCCCAAATATTAACAATCTAAAAGTATTGCGAAATTTGGAATTTTGAATTGGGTACCTAGAGGCATTTTTAGAGGTTAGTAGGCTTGTTAAATCAGCTCAAATGGCAGTTTCGCGAGGAAGGATTGCCCCAGAACCCCCACTTACTATACTACTTCAGGGGGGCCCAGAGGCGATCGGAACAAGCACCGTTGCATATCACACATTAAAGAGACATGAGATTCCGAAAGAAGCGCCTTCAATTTTTCTCGATCCTGGTTTTTTACATTTTTGGAATGCTTACCAATGACTTTAATATCACACCTGAAGTAATAAGCCAAATATATGCCGTCTTTAATGTAATAAGATTGATATTTATTAGTTTTCTGTCGTGCCCGACAGAAATTCCAAGCATGGTTTTCTATGTGAAAACGATTACGATAGCATGCAGTTCAAACCAGGTTGGCGTTTCTTTGCCACGGTTTGTCCGATAAACCTCCAAAACGTTCTCGTTAGGGTGGTCTCCACCGCTCCAGTGCAATTTTAGATAAATCATATCCTAAAAAAATCTCCTCCTGTCCACTTTAATAATGAAATAGTACCATTTCTTGTCATCTCACTTTATAAATAACAATTCAATAAATATATACAACATTAAAACCCATTAAAACAAGCCCCAGGACAGCCATTATTTAAATGACATGCATGGCAAAGAAACTAATGACAATTATGCACTCATTCATAAACCGAATGATTTATAATTAGTAAACCCGGGGGAAGGCAGAGGTATCTGGCGCCTCCCTTTTAGTCTAGACCCAGGACAACTTTGAATACCTGATATTTATATACCATTACACGTCAGAATGTACTTTTTTTAATGACCGTTCTCTCTGGGTCTCTCTCCTCCTCCTGGTGGTCAACAAACTCTTCGCAATTGGCCATATACAATAGTTGGGGGGCCTTCTTGATGTTCATCATCAGTATTCAGTGCCCGTTTCATATAAAGTTTTTGACATATTTAAAGACAATATCAGAGATTCACCGGATGAGACAAAATATTTTAAATTTGAGAAATAGCTTAAAAGGGAAGGATATGTGTGGATAGTCCTCATAAAAATCTTTTACAACTAAAGACTCGACAGAACAAGGAAGAAAACGGCAATGATCAAGATATGAAACTCCATTGAATTACGTGTGTAGGAAGTGTCCGGGTCGGACACCTAATGTCTAAAAATCCGATTTTGTACTTATTAGCTGCTTCTGGGCTTTATTCATTTGCAGGGTAGTTTAAGAGTACATGTACTGTTACAGACATGCAATATCTGTTTTTGATGATTTTTTCAATTTTCTGATTAGCAAATCACTGATAGTGCCTAAGTCATCTCCGGTCCAACTACAAAAACAAGAGGGAATGAATTATGATACACGTAAATTTCGGAAAACTGCTTTAGTCAAGCAGTGGCAGCAAAGACGGGATAATCACATTTGTTATAATTTTTAGGTTTTTTTTTTTTTTTTTTTAAAATTTTTTTTATTATTTGATTTAAAAATAGGTTTTTACAGGTTATTCCGTCTTTGTGTGATTTTAGTACTCAACAATTTCCGTACTCACCTCAAAAACCCAATTTATTCCTTTCTGATACGATATTTGTGCCATTTGCTTTTGTCAAACTTGTTGACGTTTCATCCCGATAAGCGATTAGTTTTTGCGTAATCTTGCGTGCAATTACAACGTAGCGTAGCATATGACACTGTGATACAAACATATGCTCAATTCCGAGATCATGTTGACGAGACTCTTTAGATTGGGAACTACAAGCCCAGAAAATTTAATCCAGAATTTCAAAAATAACATTTATGATTAGGCCTATGCACAAGACTAAATTGATTAAACGATATCCGTCCATGAAAAATATGTAAACAAATAAACAAAATAACAAAAATATTTTTAAAAACCCCCACATTTTAACAAAAATAAATGACACAAATCTAAATAGAATAAAACATGAACTGGGTTTGCGTTTCTACGACTCCATTTTTCAGGAATTCATAACCCTTTCCGCCCGAAATAAAAATAACACAAGTGCGAAATTAACACTTTGGTTAATGTCTTGGACACGCCAAGACAAGGACAAGTAGACAGTCGAAAAATTGGCATACGAAATGTGAGGCATCTTAAATTTCCATGTAACAAATGGCGTCCGGGCCAGTCAAACTTGATTTGGAAGTCAACTGTTGATCACCATTCATAACTTATGTATAGTGCCCGTACCAATCAAATCTTAAATGTTACTTAAAGGTCCATGGCCCGATCGCTAATAGCCTCGTCCCCAGAAGCCCTAGATTTTACCGGAAGTGGTCAACATTTGGTATCAGAAGAAAGCTACTAGTTTTTCATTTACAGTGTGAAATCTCAGAGCCAAAGGATGTGTGGTTTGGAAATTAAGAGCGAAAATGTGCCCCAATTTGGTCTACCAATATTAATTGTTACACAGTACTCTATGGGATTAAAACATTCAATTTTTAGTCTCGCATCAGAACGGATTGGAAATATCGGTGCGAAAACAACTTTACAGAGGGGTTTGGAGTGAAGGTCAATCCATCAAGATAAAATTCATATCCTAATCAGGCCATCCTCCTTTAAATATACGCATACACGACGCAGGTCATGATTAGAGGATTAAACAGTGCGGCCTAATGTTTTTATGTTTTGATTTGGATCGGAGGTATTGTTTTGGTTCGAGGAATTTTCCCGAGGGGGGCATCAGCCCCCGAGGGAAAATGCCAATGGAATATACATCGTTGAACAAAAGTTACAGTTGAAGTTCAAATATGACCAGTATCGCCCAGAGTATCGCCCAAGTGAATGTGGGGCGTCGCGGCATTGGATAAGCAGGCTTAGCCTTCCCTTACTTAGTCTAAGCTAACCATGCCTAACATCGCCATTACATGCCATGGCGTGGCCAGGGATATCATTTACTCGCACAATTTACTTCAAAATTCATATAGGTTTGTTGTATACAGGTCTCAAACCAAATGTTATATGTGCGCCAGAATATTATTAGTTGTTCTGTTTACATTCTGGATACCAGTGGATGTAGCAGCAGTACCAGTAGGCCCTATTTGACATCATCAATGCACTAGTATAGACTAGTAAAAGAGGTAGGGTTTTACAGTATTCAATTTTTTCAATAAAAAATATGAAATACAGCTACGCTTTTGGTGGGATGAAAAACAATTGTAACTACTATACCACAAAATTCAATAAATTTCAAAGAAATAGCCTAGGCCAAAACTAGATCATAAAATACATGAATATTCATATTCAACACCTTTGACAATTTTTTGGTCCCCCGCCAACTTTGTTGGCGAAGGGGGACTATAGAAATGCTCTTCGTCCGTGTGTGTGGTCCCACGCGATATCTTTGGATTAAAGCAAGTGTGGGGGGCCATCTTCGCAACATAGATGTCACTCAAGTAGGCGGTGGATGAGTTCGGAGATGGGTCATGTGGCTTGGGTCAAAGGTCAAATATGGTCAAAAATAGGGTTAAATTGCTACAAAACCTGTAAACACGATATCTTTTTATCTGAGCAAGTAGGGGTGTCCACCTTCGCACCATAGATGTCACTCAAGTAGGCGGTGGACGAGTTCGGAGGTGGGTCAGGTGGCTTGGGTCAAAGGTCAAAAATGCGGTCAAAAATGGGTCAAATATGGTCAAAAATAGGGTTATAAATTGCTACAAACCTTTGTAAAATGATATCTTTTCTGAGTGAGGCGAACGTATGGGTGCTCATCTGTGGACACCAATAGATTGTCACTCAAGTAGGAGGTGGATGCAGTTCAAGAGATGGGTCATGTGGTTGGGTCAAAGGTCAAATGCGGTCAAAAAGGGTTTAAATTGCTCTTGAAACCTTGTAAATTGTGTAAGGATGAGGAATACTGGGGGCTGGGTCCATATTTGATGATGAAAATTTTGAAGGTTCATTTCAAGGTCATGCTGGGGTTCAGAAGGTCAAATCAACTAAACAAAGTGTTAGGAATGATGAAAATGGTGGGTTGACATTCAACATCAGCCGTGCCAAAACAATTTGAATTCATTTCAAGGTCATGCGGAGGGCAGCCAAGGGTAAAATCCACTTAAAACATGGTTGTATAGCCATGAAACCTGGTGGGTATATTCAGCATTTGAGCATTTTTTCAAGGTAATTTCCAGATCATCTTGGGGTAATCTGAGGTCATTCTGGGTCAAATCACTGCAAATGGTGTTTGGTCATGACAACTGGTGGGGGTGGTCAACATCAGTGCTGGAAATTTTGCAGTCATTTCAAGCGTCATGTGGGGTCATCATGGTGGTATGGTCAGCGGTGTAGTCAGTATTTGATACCAACAATTTTCAAGGTCATTTCTAGGTCATCTGGGGTTATCCAATGTCAAAGAAGGTCATATCACTACAACTAGTTGTATGGTCATGATGAACTTTGTGGGTGTGGTAACATTGGGCTCTAACGTGTGAAGGTCATTTTAGTTCATTCAGGGTCATCCAAAGTCAAAATCACTACAATGGTTCTATGGTCCTGAAACCTGGGGAGTATTCACCTTTGGATACCAAAATTTCCAACATCATTTCAAGGTCATCAGGTCAAATCAGCGTAAGGTCAAATCACAAATGATGCATGGCTATGAAACTTATAGGTGTGGTCAACTTTCGCTCCTTTTACTACCGCGAGGGGCGGGGGACCTGTTGGTTCGAGAACCGCCTTGTTTTTTCTATGAACATGGAAATAAGAAAATTGGGTTAAAATTCATGTTTCGAACAAAACCAAATTTCCCAGTTCAATTTACACAACTTTTTCAGTTTACCCTACCCCCAAAGGCTAATCTAATAATAATAAAGAGAACTGAATTAATGTCCATTGCCAAAATAAAAGTTTACAGTTGCTCCTCAAAATTGCAGCTGGAGAACATAGGGTATGCGTGAAGTTGAAAGCCTTGTTGTTGTAAATTCTGAAAGCTGTTTGTAGAGGCCTGTTCGAGGTCTTGGTTCTGGTTACAGGTTGGTGTGCAAAAAGTGCACCAGCACTGGCAGCAGAAGGAACATTCATCCCTTGGTGTGCGTCGCGGTAACTGTGGGTGGTGGTGGTCACTGTGGATGTCACGCAAGGTGCACTTCCAGAAGGTAGCTTTGATGGTGGTAGTGAGAGTAGTGACTGTTTACTTGGCCCTGCATTGCTTGGAGCTGAAGAATCTGGAGGTGTAGAAACTGTATGTGGCTTAACATTGCTGCTTCTGCGAAACAAAGCGTCAGACATCCACGTTTCTGATCTTCAGAGGCATCGCTGCAATAGCTTTAAGGCTGCTGGTATTTCGATGACCTGATAGACTGCAGATGATGCGATCAGAGACACCAGCATCATTGAGAACACGGATTGCTGTCGCCCGGATGGAATGGTTGGGGTAGACGGTACTGAGGTTTGCAGCTTTGGAGATGCTCCTCATCATGTTACCAAGGGTATTGTGGCCAACTGGGACATTGTTGTCCATACTGGAGATACCAGGGTCACTAATGCTGCCTTCTTGGGACGCTGGTAAAACCACTCACAGGCAGGATTGAGTTTGCTAAGGTACAATCTGAAGGCCTTTACTGGGCATTGGTCATCATTTGTAGCATAGAGCCTCTTGTCTCTCTGGAAGTCTTCATTCAGGGTGCCAGGGTGATTTTTTTCATGTTCAACGGGTGATTTTTTTCATGTTCGTTGAATGTCATGGTGATGTACTCCTTTCCTGCTGCATCTGTTCTGATCACAAAGGCATCTTTCTTCAACTCTCTCAAACCTTCTCTCCCTCTCCTGCAAAACATGTATTGTTATGCTGAAGAAGATCAGCCGCTGCAGACTTGTAGGGTCATCCATGGATAGCACTCCACTCTCAAACAGCTTAACAAGATCCACTGTGGAGATGAGCTTAGATGGGCGGGTAGTGCTTTGCTGTATTGCTTCCAGCTCTCTTCATCTGCTTCAGAGTACTTTCAAAGACATTGTTAGCTGTTTGAAATGTATCATTTCTCATAATGTTAATTGTCCTGTTGTAGGGAGGTGAAGCAATGTGGCACTGTATTGCTGCCCTGATGTTGCATAGGCTAGACTTGGAGTAGGGCTCACCATTCTCCTTCCGTACGCTGCCATAGAAGTACCTAAGAAGCTGACAGAGGTCATTGGCAGGTAGAAGCTCAAAGTTGTCATCTCTATGGTGGATTTGTCACCAGTTTGAAAAGAAAAAACGACACAAAATATTTTATTGTTTAGGCATAGTAAGTAATAAGTAAGTAGTAAATTGTATAAAGTAAGCAAGTAAACTAACTTGTAAGTAACAGGGCTAAGTTTTACTGTAAGTACAGGTTAAAAATGTTTTGTTGGCGTAACCGACCGACCCTAAAAACCTCTGGCCGACTCCAAAGTTTTATCCAAATTAAGCATAAAATAAAGACAATAGTCTGGCCGCCGCCCATATTTTCATCCATAATTAAAAAAATTAACCAACAAAAAGACGAAAAAATAACAAAACAAGACAACAAAGCACCTACAACAAGTAAATAAAAGAACTTTGCTGTGCAATTGAAAAAAATCTTTAATAGTAAGCATCTTGTATTCATTTTAGAGTAAAACATTTAGAAGATCTAAAAAAAAATTTAAATAAAAGAATCTGACCGACCGACCAGACTCTGATATTTTTTTCCGTTATGCCAAACAAACCTATTTTTTATAATGCCACAGTAAGTGGAACTTGTAACATGGTATCACGTAAGGGTATGTAAAGTAAGTAAGGGACGTAAGTAAGTAAACAATTATTTGTTTAAATGTGACTTATAAAAAATCATTGTAATTATAATTAGGCACCAACAAATATTTTACTTGTTTAGGGCCTAGTATAATACTAAACAAGCAAGCAAAGTATGGTAAGTATATAACTAGACACTCTCAGGAGACTAATGCCCTTTACGTATGATGAGTCATCTTGACTTGACCTCCTTACACGATGGCTCTTAGATCGTGGTTACTGTGGACCTTTTTTCACTTTCCTGATTCCTACACAGATGGCATAGCTATGTAGGTCATTAACTTCTTTTATTTGACCCCTAGATGAGCCCATTTGACCTTTGACCCCATATTGTGCACATAAGAATAGAGCTTTTCCCAAGTGGTTCTTGTGAACACATTTGACATAACTATCTACTTTGGTTTGATGATTTATAGCGTTTTTGCATATTAATTAGCTCATTTTGCTTCTTACACGTGACGCCCTGGGGCCAATATTCGGTCACAAGGATTCGTCCTCGACATTATCCGCAACGTTTGCACAGACATCACCTATCCAGTGTTATCGATTTTGAGATAAGCATTTTTGCATAATTATTAGATAATGCGCCGCCATTTTGAATTTATGACTTCCAAAATTAATTTGTGTACAGCTGTTAACAACTGACCAAAGACGCATGCCATGCAGAATTTTCATCAGTAGTACGTCACCCTTATCTGTAGAAGTAGGCCTTCCAAAGAAAATTTTTAGTTGTTGACCTCTATTGACCCCTACGAGAGGTCAAGGTCCAACTATTACACACCCCTGATGTGCTTGGTTCAGTGGTTCTACTGACCGATTTTGGTCATATCGGCCCAGCCGTTTGGCAGCTTTTTGCAGAAGAAGGCGAAAAAAAGCGATGTCGAAGAAAGAAGAAGGAGAAGACTAAACAGCTAAGACAGCATTCAAGATCTGACTGCGTTTGGCGGACACAGTGTGAAAAAATATTTAGATGTGAAAAACAACTAAACTATGATCAATGGTAGTTTTGAGGGTAAAATTACACGCAGTTTCTGAGTTGGGCCCTTAAAATGGTGAAAATCCCACACTTTTTGAGATGAATCCTATTTTGGCCAATTTGCCAAAATTTGGCCTTTTTGAGTGACAAAAATTTTGACTGGTCTAATTTGATGACCATAATCGACAACAAAAAGTAAGCCCAGTTGTGATTTTTATTAAATTTAATAGTTAAATTATTCACCTATCTTACAAAAAAATTAGTTGCATTGTTCAAACTCTTCCTGTTTTTGGTTAGAGCTTCTTAAAAGTGTATGTTGGAGTGACAAAAATTGTACGAAAATTGAGGTGTTGTCCAATTTCGGCTTCAAATTACCATAATTTCACAACGGTTAGACCCTAGATATCATTTTTGTGTCATTTTGTTCAGAAATGAAATAGCAAAACATAGGTAGTAAGTTGAAAAGAATGATCTTTACTAGAAAAATTATAATGCAAATGTTACCCTACCCAATTACTTTTCTGCAGGCGTGAAAAAAATTATTCGATTTGATAAAACAATTCAAACCTCAAAACATTCCAGGGATTATGGGATCTAAAATATGTATTGTTATGCCCAACACCTCCCCCCGACAACAAGTTCATATTTATTTAGACATAGAGGACTCCTCATTTTTAGTTTGAATTTTTATCAATCATTTTTTCTTTCCGGACACTAGTCGTTAGTACACAAAGCATCTATATCAGATCGAATCCACCAAAAATCCCGCAGATATAGCTGACTAGGATCAGAATGATTAATACAGAATGATTTAAACATATTCCAATGTAGAATACCCTTACTGATGTTTACTATGGTTATAATTTTGACAGGTTCAGTAAAATTATTGTTTTCCTAGTTTTAGCCTGTTGTCTCGTTTTCCCTATTCGGATATAATGGAGGTTTGTATGGTGGGTGTAGCTTTAAGGCAAAAAAAAACAAACGGGGGTTTAATTTTGCAATTTCTAATGCCAGATTCAGTTTCTACACAAATTGCACACCAGAAAAAGATGTTTCATTCAAAATTCTGAACCTTCGTTGTTTTACTCATTTTGTCCTCCAAACGCAGTAGATATTGAACGCTGTCCATAGCAGAATACTATGCCCCGTGTCAGGGCATAGTAATAATATTTTGTTTAAATGTGACTACAATTATCTAAACAAGAAACCGACAAAATATTGTTATAAGCCTTGGCTAGGGAAATAAATATTTTTAGGAGAATCAAAATATTTTAAGCCAAACAATAGTTACCTTAAGTAAAAATAAATCTATATAAATAATAATGAATTTGGTAGATATAGGACTAAATTATGTATAAATTGATATTTAGGCCTAAAATAACATGTATATGGACCATGCAGTCATGACAGTGGGGGAAAAGTAGCACCCCCTGGGAGTGGGAGTAGCACATGATGTAATTAATTGTTAACCCAGCAAAACATTGTGAAGTTCCGTTTTTGATTTCGTAATGACTAGGTATTCTGCTTTTTGTGTTGCATGGTCGCCTGCCTAAGGCAGGAGACAAATACACGGCCAATTTCTTCATGCGTTAGTGACCACACAGCTACCACCGGGTAGACACGGGATGCCTACCAACTAGACGTACACTCGCCGGCCAGGATTCCGTGTATGTTTGCCGCATAGACGGATAGTGTACACACAGCGGCTGTCTGCACGTAGTGGAGTAGTAGTGGTTACACGGCATCTCAGCGCGCGCGGTAATTTCTCATGGCCAATTTTGTTTTTTTGATATTTTGGGCAACTATTTGCATTTTTATTCCATGTGCGGGAATATGGGGGTCTTTGATGATGCCGATTGAATTTCGTAATATTTCATAAAAAACGTTCAAAAAACGCGAAACGGAGCCCAAGTGTATAGCGACCTCATTTCATGAAATTTTCATCCACTCTCAAATGGCGTCGTGGTAACCACGCGGGGTGAGCTACGTGGTAGTGCGTGTCTACTCCGGGTACTGGTCTACTCACATCCACTTCTCTCACCTAGTGGGCAACTACATGGTAGCCATTGGGGTAGGTAAAGCAGAGTAGCCACATTACTGTATACCTAATAACTGTGTACTTTGTAAACCCTATCTTGCAGCTACCGCATCGCAATTAGCCCAGTGTGTACTGTGCAGTAGCTGCCGCGGTAGACATGGTGTAGCTGCCGTATAGGCTACCACGTGAGTAAGAATCCGGCCGTGTAGGGATCACTTTGTCCACTGTAGTCTGTTGTTGATGTCTGTTGTTGATGTCTGTTGTTGATGTCTGTTGTTGTCTGTTGTTGTTGATGTCTGTTGTGAAAAAGGGTTAACATTTGCCTGTAATATCCTCATCAAGTTTAAATTTGATTTTGAAAACAAAAGGTACAATAATTCCTCGTTCAAATTTAGCATTTCATCACCATAAAATTCCTATAGCATTATAGAAACTGGACTAGTCCATTTTAATTTTTCAGGATAACGTTCTTACAATAGAGGAGATAACAATCCAGGGCCAGACGCAGGATTTTTAAAAAGTGGATCTTTTTGTAAAAGTGGACCTAACCTCCTAAAATGGTCGTCGTTGGCCTTTTTCAACATCTCTCCAAAAAGTTTGTCAAATTTCCTGTAGGCTCTTTGGACCTTTTTCTTGCAAGAATTGCCAAAAAAATCGACCTTTTGCGCCTTCAGGAGGAATTTGGGTGGGTACGACTGCATACGGGTACTGTATAAACAATCAATTGTTGATCACATCTAATTATAATTGTAAAGAGGAACCTCAATAAAAAAGCAAACTCACCTATAGTTATTCTTGCAAGCCCTCTATGCATGTTTCGTATAGGCGGATGCCTCTGTGGGATAGGTACCACCCATTAAATAGTTATATCGGTCGGATATCCATGATGTTATTTGTGGCGATGTTCTAGTGCAATGCTGAGGATGTGATAAAGGCCTATTTCTTTTAACAAGCAGGTTACTAATGAGGCTGTTTAAGTTACGTAATATACAATGGTATTATGGAAAATCTCGTTTCACCTGTAGCGACAGGTGACCCATCCAATTACAATTCATGTTGTCCTATGTAATAGAAGGTCCTACCCCGGTGCACAATAGCCTAGTATACAAATATTGAATGACCATGAGGGACATAGTCAAAACTAATGACCCAAGGTGATCTCGAAACCGACTTTTCCCCGAGCGAAGCTGAGGAAAAAAGTGCGGTACTCGAGATCACTGAGGGTCAAGAGTTTTGACTATTCCCTGAATAAAGGGCAGTTTTTAATATTTGTTATATACCTCATAGATAGATGACTTTGTATCTGATGGGTAAAATTGGCATCAAAATATAATAAACGTACTTACAGTTAGTGGCGGCAGACCTCTTTTTCTGGGGGGGGGCAGAGTCAAATTTTGGGGGGGGGGGGAAAGGTGAAATTATCTGGGGGGACAAATAGTATGAAATATTTGGAGATTCTTAAACAACTGTGAAAATATAAGCAAATTAAAAACACTTTTCCCCCAAAATTTGGTGATTTTTGGCCCTAAATCGCTGAATTGACAAAAAATCCACCATTTTTCTTCGGGGGGGGGGGGGGGAGGAAAAAAAAGATGGGGGGAAAAAGCCCCCCTTGCCAGATTACTTCTGATTCTTGAATTGTACAGCTACATCACCATTCCAGATGATGTGGTCATTCCTAATTAAAGTTCCCATCATTGGTAATTAAAGTATCAAATTCCCAAAATGTAGAACAAGTCCCACAAATTGTTTTCAAAAACTGCATTCATCATTACAATTTTTCATGGCAAAATCATTAGACAGAATGCAGAATACTTTCAATTTAAAATGTTTAAAACTCAAATACAGCAATTGTTCCAAAAGAAGATTACAACTGTAGTAGGCTAGGCCCCAATGTAGAACATATTTACAGTTAGAGTTGATAAACAAAAGTATTTATCTGTTATGTTACATGTAACCAGGGGAATTGGAACTGGGAGCACTGGTTACTCTCCACTGGCTGCTGTTAATGTCTCAATGGTCGAGAGGGAGGAATTGGCAAGATCTCTCAAAATCTGATCAACCATGGCAAGGTCAGAATCAAATTAATATGCTCATCTGATGCTGTAACATTTGTGGCCAAATCTAGACATTATGGTTTTGAAGAATATTAGGCATAGGCCTAGCTTGCAGAACCACAATGGAGCAAAAACATCACACATATCTCATTTTTATCATTGGCTCGTTCTAATGGTATCTGATGATGGATTCTGAAATGTTGTCCTGAGACAGTCATGATGTCGCGGGAGCCAAAACGGCATCGTCAAGGGCGGTGACACTGGTTGCTCTAACACAATGGTTGGTGTATAGGGGCTGTAGTTTGCCTGATTTGAAATGGTTCTCCATCTTATTTCCAAGGTGTTTGCCCACAGGTGCATGCAATACCATTTCCTCCTCACTTTCTTCGATACTGGATCTTAGGTCGCTTGCCACAACCACTTTAAAATTAGGGTGAGTTCTCTCGTACTGCAGGAAAGACGCAAGACAACTGCATTACCTGGATTTCACGACATGATTCCACCTTTAGCCTCGTCATATCCTCATGGCTTGTTCTTTAGTAAGGGTGTCTTTCATTGTTATGTAGCGGCCATCTCATCTTCGGATCTCGAAATATTCTGGGTCATATCTCGCAAGTTCTCCCGTCCCCGATTGCAAAAATATAGACTTAGCATCAAAATAACCACCTTGTTCTTGCAAGCCTTGGACTTGTATCAATTCATGTTGGCTGAGAGATCACATTTTTTAGGAAACATACATCTAAGGGATCAGCTGTAACACACACAGTTTATAATACACTTTAAATAAACTTTAATGCCATATCTTGTACCATCACGAAATATACCACCAGGATGCTTTGCTGGCGATCAGTCTGTAAACATTCCGAAGAAGTAACTTCGCTGGTAGGATAACTTGCGCCATGGCTACGCATTGGCCTGCTATACGCGCCAGGGCCCTCGCTGTCAGAACCTTTTGACGCAATGCGCGCTGGATGTCTCGACGTAATTTTCGAGTTTTGTCCTTGTGAATACATAAACTAGGTTGCTCACAGGCTTTGCAGAGATAATGTACCCGATCCAAGTTTTAGTGTGCTCAGGCTCTAATGAGGATTTTTCATAATTTATTGTCCAACCCAAACCCTCTAGTTTTGTGATTAAAAACTGTGAATGCCTATTAATATCAGTTTCTGATGCTGAGAGCAGCCAGTCGTCAACATACAGAGCTGCTCTAATACCACAAACACGAACATATTCCAAAACAGGGCAAAGAGTGTTTGCCCAAAAAGATGGTGACACATGACACACATAAGCCAAAAGGAATTTTTGTCCAGGAATAATATGAGTTATTCCATTTGAAGCCTAAAAAGGTTTGGTGTGTTTCACAAACAGGAACATGATAAAAACCATCCTTCAAATCGATGGTAACCAACTGATCATTAGGTTGAACAATAGAACTAATCACATCAATTTTTTCATTAGAAAACTTTGGTGCATCAATGTAAGAATTTAATACACGAAGATCAATGATGATCCTCCATTTGTTTTTACCCTTTTTGGGAACAACGTTCAGTGGAGAAACCACTTGGTTTAACAGAGCACTTGTGATAATATTATTAGCAAGTAAGTGATTGATTTCACTTTTTAAGAAATCCTTCTGATTACTATTCAATTTCCTGTTGGGAATTTCAATAATAGGTGGCTCTTGGATAAACGGAAGTGTTACACCATGCTGTATCCAACCAATTACAGTTTGAGATGCACCAATCTGGTGCCACTTTCCAAAATTAGTAAGAGGCATGGATAAAATAAGACTTATTCACCTCCATCATTTGGTTGAGTAGGAGGGTAATTAGTTGCAAGGCTATGAAACACGCCCGTTCTACCTCGGCCACGATTACTTCTACCAAAGAATCTACTACTACCACCCCTGCCCCTATTTGCAGAGTAACCAGGTCTGAACTGACGAGAGCCTTCACTGGAATTCTTACGCGCGAGGGAGGTGAGCTCCGCAGCCAATTTAAGTTGGCTGACACCTTCGTCAGAGAAGCACGCCGTGTTTTTCTGAAAGTTACGGAAAAGCTTAGTAGTGTCCTCGTCAAAATGCGAGGATACAAGTATGGATTCGTACTTGCGTTGGTTATAATCCAAATGAGCTCTCAAGATGACCACAAGTTGGTCTAGGAACGTTGGGTTAACAGTATTGTGCTTGTCTAGTTCGATGAACGCCAATTGTAAAACTTTGAGAGCAGTTTCTACATAGCGGCTACTTTTTTGTAGCATAAAGTACGATGACCTTTCAGTTTTATTATTATTACCCGTTGGGCAGGGGCCCTCACACAAACGTAGTGAAGTATCTAGTATCTAAGTCTTTCTGGATATTGCTAGCTGCAGTGGCAGTACTGGTGGTGGCCGCACCGGTGTCAGTACTACTTGTAGACTGTACGTGTTGTGTCGTGTCGTGTCGACTACACTGTTTTCTGTGTTCTCATGTACAGTATCGTTGTGTTGTGTTGTATCAACTACACTCACACTGTCCCTTTCATTATTGCTCTCCTCCTTCTCCGATTTTTCTTCAAATTTCAACTCTAATGGGACAAACTGTTCTTGTATTTGCAACAGTAACTTGTGATCAGGCTGATGATTCTTTGTCCTGCTCATCATCCGACATTTTAATCTGATTTTTTTGAAGATTTTACGGTCAACAGACCGGATCTGTGGCGATAATTTCGCTATGAACACAAGACCAACCGGATGTCGGACTGGTTGCTAATTCAGGGTCAACGACATCCAAATGTCCTCAATGTGTGAGGGCGCTGATCCTTGCTGAATACTGTTTTTTTCCCATCCTTCCCCTCTTTCTTTATCTGGACTGTGCAGCCTTGAAGATCCGTTAGACTTCACTAAAATCCTTACTCTTGATAATGTCAACGCTGTTTTACCCTGAAAATGGCGTTGTAATCCAAAGCAAATGGCTTGCACAGCTTTTTCGTGTAGGGCACCATACTATTACATGCTCCGCATAGCAAATAGGCTGGGGGAGTACCACATCAGCTCATCAACGGTAAGCTTGTTTAACGTCTTCCAACTATGTGTCAGTGGCGATACAAAATCAGAAACACCTTTACAGCTTATTTAATCTGCTTCTTTGTATTAGCGCGTCAGCATCTGCTAATAATTGTTGTAGACCGTAATCATCTAGAAGATGGAAACGCGTCCGCTGCTCCACAGGCTCTACACATTCCGCCATTGTTGATGGGGGGGGGGGGGGAATATCGCGTTTCTGCTGGCAGTTACGAGACTACGCTAAAGGGCAGAAATTCTATACTGGTCAAATAGTTACTACTATACCGGTTCCAAAAATCACTATACCGGTCCAAAAAGTTACTATACCCGGCAAAAAAGGTACTATGCACGTTTATTTATGCAGAAATAGTGGAAACTATACCATGTCTGTTACTTTTCATTGAAACCTCAGATGACAATGATCTTCTATGAGTAATACTATTTATTACATCAGCAAAAACAATATTTAGCCTATACCCATGCATCACGTTTCTTTTGACATCCTTTGAGCATTGAGCCCTTTAGGTGTCATACGCTCTTACACTGTATCTATTTTAATGAAGTCACATTGTAGTTTAAACAATTGTGTTAGGATTTCAATTTCATGTTAACAGGAACAGCGTGTTATATAGTTATTACTTTACTAAGCTTGCAATGAGAAATTATTACCAAAACAATACAAATATTTAACGCTTTAATATGCACGGCAGGTAACTTAAGGAAAATAAAATCAGGTTCAAAGACTCCGGAGAAACAAAACCAATAAAACTCTATACTATAGTTGTATACATTGACTTAGCAGAAGGAGAAGAGATACCTAAAAAAAAACCCCCACATTTCAGACTAGGATTCGAACGTCGTATACCAGAAACTACCAAATCACAACATAACAGACAGATAATATATATATATATATACATATCCAGCTATACTACTACCTGGTTTTGTCAGAATGTCCTAATACAACACCGCTGCACCACAGGGGACTGATCGAATTTGGCCTGTTTTTTCAAACAACTAAATACGTTTTGATTGAAGTATTGCATATTATTTAATTCTAGGACACTACATCGCAGTATCACCCTACCTTCCCATGGTCCAGGCTCATACACAACATTCATCCACAAACTCTACTAACAACCACAGAAGCCCATGGTCCTAGGTCTGCAAAGCACAATTTTTTGGTCCGGATGCACAACATCCCACAAGGTCATAGGACTGCATAGTACAGTTTCGGGTCCATAGGACACTATTTACAGTAGCCCCGGGTCCTAGGACTACAAAGCCAGAGATTTTGTCCTCGACCTACGTCAACTTAGCTTCGGGTTCCAGACGGTATATCACAGTAGCCCGGGGTCCTAGGACTGCAAAGAGCAGTTTCATCCTAGGACCTACATCACACGTAGTAGGGTCTAGACTTTGTGCCATAGTCCCGGAGTCCAGGACGCTTTCTTGGAGGACCGTGAATTTTGCGAAGTTGTACGGAACTTAAGAGAGTCCCCAAAAGACGAGTTCCGGGTCACACAGTATAATTAACTTTAGCTTTCATAAAATCAATGTGTCCTACGGACATACATTTCTGCATCCTGATTCTAGGTTTTCGGAGACTTTCTGATCTGTAGGACTCTTAAATTCATCACACCCCGATTCAACAATGACATGATGAAGTTCACCTGGACTTTTAAGAAGTCAATTTGCAGTTTTCTTGAATGCTATCTTGAGAGATTGCCAGTAATGTGATGCGCCAGACAAATGCACACTTGGAATTTCATTTAGAGGCCTTGTCATTCCCATATCAAGCGCTTACAAGCTCCCCTGACGGGTATTTCATGGTTCCTTTTGCCCAATCCAACTGAACCATCATCTGGAATGCCTTGGGTGATGATTCGGTGTGTGACCTCTGCATTCAAAAACAGTTGCCCTTGACCTAGCAACCAAAAAGGGAAGTCAGCGTTGATTGGTGTACTTCTTAGTGTTTAGGCTCAGTGGAAGTTTCACTGTGATTGCAACATCCAGATTGTGGTTGCATAGGTAAACAAAAAGGTTAACTTACAAAAGCTTGAAACACCAATTTGGTTGTTTTCAAAATACAATTGTCATTTTGGTCCATCTGGTGACACATTCGGTCATTACATCCCCGAGTACATTATATATTATAATAATATAAACTTGGACAACTTTAAAAACAAATCATCAACATACATTAGAATATGTCAGTTGAAAACATTCAACTTCAATATCTGTGATGTTGGTCCTTAAAGCCTGCCGAATTATACATATAAACGAAACATCAAGCCGAGCACCTATTTCCTCCAGATTATTTTCACTGGTTGTACAATTGTTTCAGAGGTCTTCATCACGGCTCCTCTTGTCATCTGCACATGGTTCACATTACCTGTCACCTATCGTATCAATCAATCACCATATACATCTTGTTTTTTTTGTGGGCCGCCACTATAGCTGGCAGGACCCTTAGAGCATCTGTTCGTCATGTGAGTGTGTGTGTGTCCACGAAATTGTTATTTTTTAAATAAAAATGACCCAATTGAAAATTGAAGTTCCTTGGAACCAAACTTCCTGTCATAGGGCCACCATGGGATTCCTCGTATGTTGATGAGGTCCAAAGGTCAGTGCCGAGGTCAAGTTCAATGTGACGGTTCAATAAGTTTGAAAAATAGGCAAAAATGTAAAATTGACCTCAATTGAAAAGTTGACTTTCAAATTGGAACCAAACTTGTTATATACTCAACTGTGGGTGCAGTATGGCATCCTCATCTGTTGATGAGTCAAAGGTCACATACAAAGGCATGGAGGGTCGTCCCACACGCTTTATATTCTATGAATATAATGAGCGCGAAGCCGATAACCTCAAAATTCTAGTTTCTTGTTTCATGTTTTGTTTGAAAGGCTGGGTAAATTAAAATCATTCATGATTTCAAGGAAAAAGGGGTACTTTATGCAAAAACAAAAATGCAATTTGCACAAAAAAGGGTGGTTTTTAAAAAAAATGCGAAAGGGGGTGTTTTCAATTCCTATGCCCGGGCATGGGCACTCAACATTGAGAACAGCAATGATCAAGTGAAAGAGTACTTTCTGTCTCTTCTGCTATCTGAAATAACATTTTGAGTAATTTACTAGATACAGAGTATTACTGTAGGCCTAACAGCTTACATGTTTTTATCTTGCTGGCTTGAAAACAGTAGGGGGGATTTTCCAAGAGCGTGCATGTCCGTATGTTCATAATTTTCCATATTGGGGTTCCTTCATATGTGGATGAGTCAAGTTCATGGACCAAGGTCAAATGTCATCAATTTCATGTCCCATATTGGCTATCTTGCCAGGGGATCACGCAACTTACTTGCTTTTTTTTTTTTATCATTGAAAATTTCTTGCCACATAAATACCAGAGTATAACAAAGTGTGCCCAAAAGTAGCATTCAGAATGATTTATTTGGAAGTTAAAAAAACCCTGATGATGAAAACGGTTATAATGCCCTGGATGAGTGCAATGCCTAGCTCATAAAAGACATTTCCCCCCAATCAATTTGGATGAGTTTTAAGATTGGGGGTGCAAAAATAATGAATCATGTCAATTCAAATGTGGGCCAATCTTTATGTTGGGAAGTGTTAAGGGTAATGAGCATAATTATGGTGCTTTCTATCATTTCTTCCCTTGACTTGCCCCGTCATGATCTTCTGTTTGTTTTGTTTTTTGAGTGTGGTCCCTCATTGTTATACAGGCCCCCTTCCAATCATCTTGAACATGTTCCTTGACGCGTTGGGAGTCCTCGATAAGATTACGGTTTGCAGAAATCACATGATCTCCATAAACAACGTTTTTCCTTGAATGTCTGAGCATTTGAGTTCCATCAAAAGAACTCCTGAGGATCGTCATCTTGCAGCGATTTGTCAGCTATGTGCTGTACTGTCGTCCTCACCTTCTGTGTACAGCACACATAACTTGAAGGTTTTTGTTTGCGTTGGATAAATCAAGAGCCAATTTATCTGTATCACTTGGCCCAACCTGAACTTATAGTGATTTCATAGCTTTCGCGCATCTATTGTGCATGCGTATCGTGCCTCTGACTACAGCTTGCGGCTTACTGCATTGCATGTTAAAGACTGTGCGAAAGCTATGACGTCACTCCTTAGTTCCGGCCGGACAATTATGTTTATAATTCATGTTCATTGAATTGCAGTATATATCATTATCTTTTTTATTGTAAATTTGTGTCTGCTGGTTAGAGGTTGGTGCATCTCAGCTTCTGCCCGGAGCTATTTCTTGACAATCCTTGCGATTTCTTTTGAGAGTTGCCCGCATTGCTGCTTCTTGTTTAATTTGGTGCTCTCTAATTGAGATACCCGCTGACCTCCATAACCTTATGAGGAACAATATTAGAATATCTGTATTAAACATCATTTTTTTGTGTCTTTCCGTTACCATCAATAAAATTGGTCTCAATGCTTCATGGGTGGATTTAATGTCACAATATGTGTTATGTATGTTTGTTTTGACTTTTTTATTTGAGTATAATTAAGGCTGACTCAGAGATTTTTGACATAGTTTATTAACTCAAAGGTTTTTGTTTATAGTCAGGGTGAACCTTCATGTGATCGTAAAGTTGAGTATGGACACAATTTTTTTGCTGAAAATGATAGATTAGGGTGTGTAGTATAAGAATCTGCCGGGTGCCACCTGGGCATCCTTGAGCATTTTAAGAAATCCAAGATGGTGTCGCCATAAATGATAATTATCTATTCAACCCTATATTATCAAACTATGGAGTTACTAGATATACTATAGGATCCAATGAAGAAGTGTATGGCACTTGTAATATTTAGTCATACTTCAAATTCAAAATGGAAGCCAAATCCAATAATTTTAAAATATGCCATATAACAGAAAATACATGCAATGAAAATAGACGAGAAGTACTTAAGTTATGTTGCTAGACATAATTAAATGTATTTCTGACACTTTTAAAATTGTAACATGACGTCAATCAATATGGCAGCCAAAACGGGAACATCTTCAAAAAATACTTGGCACAAATTTATAAGTATTACAGCCTTCAAATCCAAATCAATGTGTCAATGACATTAGAAATGTACCTTTGATCCTAACCAATGTACAACATACATTTCAATTTGTTTTAAATGCGCCAAAATGGAAATAAAACTAATATGGTGCAAAGTTGTCAAAATACTATAGGAATTACATTTTTTTCACATATATTGCACTAAATTTATAATTTGACCCATTTTTATTTATCCGGATTACCTGGTATAACTTGGTTATGATCATAGGTACATTTCTAATTGTTTCATTGACACAATAATTTATAATTGAAGGTAATATTTAGACATTTGTGTCAAGTATATTTTGAAGATATTCACGTTTTTGGCTGCCATATTGATTGACGTCATGTTACAACTTTAAAAGTATCAGAAATACATTTATTGTGTCTAACAACATAATCTAAGTACTTCATGTTTATTTTTATCGCAGGTATTTGCTGTTATATGGCATATTTTAAAATTATTAGATTTGGCTTCCATTTTGAATTTGGAGGATGACTCAATGGTACAAGTGCCATGCATTTGTTCATTGGGTCCTATAGTATATCTAGTAACTCCATAGTTACGCCATCTTGGATTTCTCAAAATGCTCAAGGATGCCCAGGTGGCACCCGGCAGATTCTTATTCTACACACCCTTATCTATCATTTTCAGCAGAAAAATTGTGTCCATACTCAATTTTACGGTCAGGCCATAAGTTGGACCATGGCTACCTGACTATTATTTGATTTTGTTGACGAAACCCATGTTTTTGGTATAAGGAATAATTCTATGCAACTTTCATCTGACCATGACACTTCAGTTTCTTGTTATTGCAATTTTAGCTCAAAATTGGACTACAAGAATGCTTCCCCAAAAGTATGCATTGTATTAAAATTGACATTTCCAATAGGATGTGTGCTTTTTGGTAAAGCATTCTTGCAGTTCAATTTTGAACTAAAACTGCAATATCAAGAAAAAAAAAGGCTACGGGAAGATTAAAGTTGTATGGAATGATTTCTAATACCCAGAATGATAGGTATTGCCACCAAATTGAACAAAAGTAATTGAGATATGGTCCAAAAATGAATTTTTGAAGATTAGGTGGGCATTTTGAATATTTTCCCTAGACACCATGGGTTTATACTTTTCATTATTAATTTTTTTTTTAAATGAGATTGGGTGTCATTAAACATGTTAAAGGCATCAAATGAGCCTGTGTGCGAAGTGATTTGAAATTTAAACTTTGTAAATCGCAACTCTACTATAACTGGTTATATCATGACAATATCTTGTGTGTATTGTGTAGAACATGTGACATGGAATTTTTGTACTCTTTATGACAAGTTTTGTTTTATTTTGAGAGATCAATTCTTCTGTAGAGGGGATATTTTTAAAACCATTTTACCCTTGTGAGCATAAAAATGGGTTAAAGGAGACACTGGTTCACATGTTGATTGAACTTTGAAATGATAACTTGGAATGATTACTTAATTGATGATTTGTTGACATTATGTAAGAATATTACTTGAACTGATTATTTGAAAATATTTTGATTATGAGTATACACATTTACTCCATATGGTTACTTGAATAGCTATGAAGATTACTTCAAATTATTACTTGAAATGATTACTTGAATTAAATGATTACATAAAATAGTAAGTTCAAAGGATTAATTGAAACGATTTTGTAATTACTTGAGATCGATTGTCTGAAATGATTAGTCCGAAAGATTATCTGAAGTGTTTACTGTTTTATAGATTATTTGAAAAGGATTATTTGAAATGGTTATTTCAAATATTACTAGAAAGATTATTTGAGATAATTACTTGAGAAGATTACTTGAAATGACAACTTGGAATAATTGAGATGCTTACTGTACTTCACATGATTTGCTTGAATATATTACTTGGTATTATTAGTTGATCTTATTACTTAAAATATTACTTGCAAAGGTTCAACTAGACATGGTGTATATAAAAGCAAAACTAACTTTTTCTTAGTGAGATTTTCTTTGTCAGGAAAACTTTACTTGGTTTCTTTTGTCATGTGGGGTTCTGAAATGAACTTTTTGGTTTTCTGTTTGTTTGTAACTTGAAGCCATGACTGTCATGGGTATCCTACACACCATCAAGATTGTGCATGAGCTTGACATGTCTTGTTCTGTCTGCTATGCTCTCGAATGCCTTTTTATAGCCTTGGCGACACCACCTGTCTTCTTTTAATCCGACGTTGGACAAGCCTTGATCAAGATCTGTACTCAGTTCAAGTGAACTTGACATTGCCGCCTTTGCCATGTCGTACCAGGTTTTGTAGTTATCTTTGGTGGAAAACGCTGTCCTCAGCAGTGGTTTCTAATGAATTCCATCAGCATCTTGGCTTGAAATGGTTTAGATGAGCAGTGGCTACAGCTAGGATCTGTGAATTTCATGAACTCTAGCTGATATCAGCACTGGACAGCCTGTTTGTTAGAAACTTTGTGCATTTTTTGAAGTCTTCATCAGCTTGTATGTTGGGGATCCTTGCATTTGTAATCACGTCCAAAAGATCTTTGTTGCTATACATGTGCGTTGCCATGGAGGTTGTAATTATTCTTACCGGCCCATGAGGGAAATCTCGCGCTGGCTGGGCAGGACGTGATTGCACGTTACTTTCTATACAATTGCTCATTAACCAAGGTCTTGCGGACTGCCTGATATAGGCGCCCTTGAAGACATCACTTGACATCGGCACAGGCATTGTCAAAAACTTGTGCCTCTTTTTCTCGTCGCTCATCCAGTGAAAGGGTGGTCTGTCATTCAGGAGTCAATCATACTGTACTTTGAATCTCCAGGACAATATGCCATCACACACAAGTAATCCAAGTTCAGGTTGCACCAAAGTCTGACTAGAGGAGTCATCATTTTCAAACTGTTTTTCTTCCAGTCCGAACTGTTGTCAGTCATAATGGTTAAAGAACTTGTTACCATGAAGTATGATAGTCAACGGTCCAGTTCTTGGGTAGTTGTAGTGCACTCTGCCAACACGATCATGTCTGAATTTGGAAGATGAAGGGTGATTTGGACATGGGTCCTTATTTTGGTAGACTGGCGTGGCCGGTGGTTGTTGGTCGGATTGGAC
>JAMKCH010013867.1:0-36245 GCA_023653785.1 Ophioderma brevispina | reverse complement strand
ATAAAATCCACAGATATCAAGTTATAAAAGTGAAAAATATATCACTTTCGTTTTAGGTAAAGTTTTTACTGGGTCACCCTGTACAATGGCCGGGAGCGGACTGACGTCACATCGCTTTATCGCGGTGAAAACAAAGTGCTCAAAATCAAAAAGTACGATCACTGCACATTGCGATACACTACATTTTCAGCGCGTATCGAATGATTTGTTTTTACGCACATTGTTGCAAGGCGGTTGGTTGAAAGTTTACTGGTCAATTTTTGTGTTCGCGTTTGGTGGACCTAACGGAAAATATAGAGTTGAAGTACTCCCTTTATGAGTAAAACAATTGTATTTTTAAGTTGATATTCACTAAATAAACGTGTAGGAGATATACTTATTTAAAACATTCCGTTACATACCGGTATACGGCCCATATTTTAGCATTCAGGTTCCCTCTACCCATTTTTGAAAAACGATACTCCATATTGTAGTACAACCGTGCAATGACTTTGTTATTGTTTAAGTTTCCTTTGTTTTGAGCGAGTTAGACAGTTTTTATTGTGCACTTCTGCTTTGTAAATATTATTGTGTTCTCTATTTTTTTTAATTTCCCAGGGTGTCTTCATCTTTATCAGTCAGTGCCTGCGAGACGACGATGTAAGTGTCGGAACAAATATAAAACTAACCCCTCAATAATAAAAATACTGAACCTCTACTCTGTTGAATAAGTCAACTTTTCTAAATATTTACTCCATTGTTCAGCGGTTCCCTTTTTACTCAGCACTTCCGTAGAAAAATGCTCAACTCATGTCGAGTAAAATTTTCTAGTGATATGTTTTGACTCAATTTGTTTGGGAAAAATATAGTTGAGCACATTTTTGCTCAAATGTTGAGTGCTATGTATCCTAAGTATCTGTGATGACTTTCCTCAAGTGCGAGTGAAAGTTTAACCATCAAAGGTAAAACATCTAACACATTGTGCGGAAAGACGGAAAAAATGATGTTCCACCAGTAGATGTGAAAGAAATTATAGGCTTATGGGGCCTGCGGGAGCTCAAGCCGATATTTCTGGGTAAGAATTCCTCATGATCATGATGTAATACAGCTATCGGAAAGGGTTCGATAGAGTGCCCGAAAGACGAAAACCCCCCAAACCAAAAGTTGCAGTTTTGGGATTTTTCAATGGGCATTGCAGTGTACTGGACACGAACACGCGGACCACAATCAATATTGCAAGTAGGCTTTTTCGCTCATTCAGTCGGAAAACCTCTTTGAGTAAAATCAATACACACGTATTATTGCGTTGTACCACACAGTGACCATTGAAAAATCCAAAAACTGCAACTTTTGGTTTGGGTTTTTTTTTGTCTTTCGGGCACTCTATCTCAGCCATTTTTACACGCTTTTTTACAAGCGAGGTGTTAAATGAAAGAACAAGACCTAGGCAATAAAATGTATATTTCGAAAACTTTCAAAATGGTCTGACTTTGGCACAGTACTGATCGAAAAACATGCCGAGATACTTTTTGTGCCAGGTGTATATATACCCCACTATGAATTGCACAGCTTACAATGACAATACAATGAATTTTACAACACGTGGTTGGCGGTTGCAGAATTCATAGCGAGTATAGACCAGTTAACATCCTACGTCACTTCTTTTGTTGCCTGCGAATCCATTCCTGCGAATCGTTATGGCCATTAGCTTAGAATTTCTTCCATATCTACAGGTGGAACATCCATCTTCTTTCACGTCTTGCAGTACAACGTGCCAGATGCTTCACCTTCAATGGATAAAGCTTTCACTCGCACCCGGAGAAAGTCATATCAGAGATCAAAGTTAATTATTACCCTCCCGCTTCGTAATATCCAATCGTGGTTTACTCAAAAGCCTGTTTTTTTTCGTAATAATTTTTCTAATTTTTGTCAAGCTAAAAAGTATTACTGTTTTCAATTTGCAAGGTTATGAAATTTCTGCGTCAGAGGAGTAGGCGAGTGGGAAATAGTGACGATGACACCAAATCTACGGGGATGACAACCACCTCCAATGACAACGCAAATAATTTGCCTGGTAATTATATGCGTTCAAATTTTACAGTACAGATAAAACAAGTTGACACATGCAAATATCTCAAAACGTCGATTTATTTTTTTCTGATCTATCCTGATGTTTTGGCAATCAAGAAATTAGTAAAAGCCATAAGAAATATTGTTAAAAAATGTGATAATTAATTCCTTCACTGTAGCATCCAAGATGGCTTCCGATACATCAAGATGGCTACTATCGATAACTATACCTAACCTAGAGCTGCAATGTTTGTGTATATCCCTGTAGGTCAATCAGATCAGTTCGCATATCATAAGGTAATCAGAGTAATCGATACATGTAAGATGCTATCCAAGATGGGTGACCAATATGGCTGGTAATGGCGCTTTCTAAGCGGCGAGAAATCCGATCACTTTCTAAAGATATGACCACTCCTTTTTTTAAGGCATCCATTGGCATCATTCTTGGTATATCTATTAATAACGAACCAATAAGACTTTTCTTACTGTGATTTTTTTTGAAGTGATAATGCAACTAAAAAAAAATCCACAGATATCAAGTTATAAAAGTGGAAAATATATCACTTTCTTTAGGTAAAGTTTTTATGGGTCCACCCTGTACAATGGCCGGGAGCGGACTGACGTCACATCGCTTATCGCGGTGAAAACAAAGTGCTCAAAATCAAAAAGTACGACCACTGCACATGGCGTTACACGACTATGTTTTCAGCGCGTATCGAATGTTGTTTTTACGCACATTGTTGCAAGGTCGGTTGGTTGAAAGTTACTGGTGTTCAATTTTTGTGTTCGCGTTTGGGGGACCTAACGAAAAAATATAGAGTTGAAGTACTCCCTTTATGAGTAAAACAATTTATTTTTAAGTTGATATTCACTAAATAAACGTGTAGGAGATATACTTATTTAAAACATTCCGTTACATACCGGTATACGGCACATATTTTTAGCATTCAGGTTCCCTATACCCATTTTTGAAAAACGGAAACTCCATATGGAGTAAACGTGCAATGACTTGGTTATTGTTTTAAGTTGTCCTTTGTTTTGAGCGAGTAGAACAGTTTTTATTGTGCACTCGGCTTTGTAAATATATTGTGTTCTCTATTTTTTTTAATTCCAGGGTGTCTTCAGCTTTATGCAGTCAGTGCTGCGATCCACGATGTAAGTGTCGGAACAAATATAAAACTAACCCCTCAATAATAAAAATAATGACCTCTACTCTGTTGAAATAAGTCAACTTTCTAAATATTTACGTCCATGTTCGCGGTTCCCTTTTTACTCAGCACTTCCGTAGACAAATGCTCAACTCATTGGTCGAGTAAAATTTTCTAGTGATAGTTTGGACTCAATTGTGGGAAAAAATCGTTGCGCACATTTTTGCTCCAAATGTTGATGCTATGTATAAGTAAGAACAACTTTGTTGGCTATGTGAGACTTTCCTAAAGTGCGAGTGAAAGTTTAACCATCAAAGGTTTTAAAACATCTAAAACACATTGTGCGGAAGAAAGACGGAAAAATGATGTTCCCACCAGTAGATGAAAGAAATATAGGCGTATGGGGCCTGCGGGAGCTCAAGCCGATATTTCTGGGTAAGAATTCCTCATGATCATGATGTAATACAGCTATCGGAAAGGGTGCGATAGAGTGCCCGAAAGACGTGAAACCCCCCAAACCAAAGTTGCGTTTGGGATTTTTCCCAAAAAAAAAAAAAACAAAAAAAAAAAACTCAAAAATTGGGATTGCAGGTATGGACACGAACACGCGGACCACAATCAATATGCAAGTAGGCTTTTTCGCTATTCAGTAGGGGAAACTCTTTGAGTAATAATCAATACACCGTAATTATTGCGTTGTTACCACACAGTGGACCATGAAAAAGCCAAAAACTGCAAACTTTTGGTTTGGGGTTTTTTTGTTTTCGGGCACTCTCTCAGCCATTTTTACACGCTTATTTACAAGCGAGGTGTTAAATGAAAGAACAACGACCAGGCAATGAAAATGTATTATTCGAAAACTTTTCAAAATGGGCTGATTTGGGCCCACAGTATGATCGAAAAACATGCCCGAGATACTTTTGTGCCAGGTAACATACCCCACTAGACTGCACAGCTTCATACAATACAATGAATTTACAAACGTGGGTGGCGGTGCAGAATTCATCGCGATATAGGACCAGTTAACATCCTACGTCACTTCTTTTGTTGCCTGCGAATGATCATTCCTGCGAATCGTTATGGCCTTAGCTTAGAATTTACTTCAATATCTACAGGTGGCACATCCATCTTCTTCACGTCTGCAGTACAAGTGCCAGATGCTTCACCCTTCAATGGATTAAACTTTCACTCGCCACCGGAAGAAAAGTCATATCCAGAGATAAAGTTATTATTACCCTCTCGACTTCGTAATAATTCCATCGTGTTTTACTCAAAAAGCATGTTTTTTTCGTAATAATTTTTCTAATTTTTGTCAAAAAAAGTATTACTGTTTCAATGCAAGGTTATGAAATTTCTGCGTCAGAGGAGTAGGCGAGTGGGAAATAGTGACGATGACACCAAATATACGGGGATGACACCCCACCTCCAATGACACGCAAATAATTTGCAGGGTAATTATATTGCGTTCAAATTACAGTACAGATAAAACACGTTGACACATGCAAATATCCTCAAACGTCGATTTTATTTTTTCTGATCTATCCTGATGTTTTGGCAATCCAGAAATTAGTAAAAGCAATAAGAAATTATTGGTAAAAAATGTGATAATTAATTCCTCACTGTAGCATCCAAGTGCTTCCGATACATCAAGATGGCTACTATCGATAACTATATCTAACCTAGTACTGCAATGTTTGTGTAATCCCTGTAGGTCCATCAGACAGTTCGCATATCATAAGGTAATCAGAGTATCGCTACATAAGATGCTTCAAGATGGGTGACCAAATGGCTGTAATGGCGCTTTCTAAGCGGCGAGAAATCCGATCAATTTCTAAAGATATGACCATCCTTTTTTAAGGCATCCATTGGGCATCATTTGGTATATATATAATAACGAACCATAAGAACTTTTCTACTGTGATTTTATTTGAAGTGATTAATGCAAACTAGTACACCACCAAATATATCTTTAGCCTAAAGTGTGAATGAATTACTGACCTTTACTTACTGATATTGCCAGCAATATTGGGCGCCCATTAGGATGTCATATTGTAGATATCAATCCACTTTGATATGAAACTTTTCGGAATTGGGTGTATACACAAACAGGACAGCCTCTTGAGATTTCAACTACTATTCTACAGGTAGGACAAGGGGTATACATTTAATTAATCTTCCCTGGAGAGGCAAGCGACGTATTAGTGTTGAAAAAAAACCCCATGTGCGCTTGCCGGATTCCGAACCGGCGCCGTCGTATGACATGACGACGCTATAAACCCACTGAAGCTATCAAGCAGGGTTGGTAGAAGGGCGGTAGATATCATCTATAGTTGTAAGTTCGGAGGGTCCTTCGCTTTCCTAGCGGTAGCATCAGAACTGTATATTTAAACTATACGATTATATTTGTTTTGAGATTTTAAACACTTGTTCTCCAGGTAGACAAGGGTGTATACATTGATAATCTTTCCCTGGAATGGCCAGCGACGTAGTGTGAAAAAACACCCCAGTGTGCCTTGGCCGGATTCGAACCGGCGACTTCGTATTACATGCCACGACGCTATAAAAAAGGAGCTATTTAAGCAGGGTTGGTAGAAGGGCGGTAGATATCATCTATAGGTGTTAAGTTCGAGAGGGGGGTGTCCTTCGCTTTCCTAGGGATAGCATACGAACTGTAATATTAAACATATTACGATTTATTATTTGCTTTTGAGATTTAAACTACTAGTTCTCCAGGTAGAATAGGGTGTATACATTTATTAATCTTTCCCTGGAGATGGCCAGCGCACGATAGTGTTGAAAAAAAACCCCATGTGCGCTTGGCCGGATTCGACCGGCGACCTTCGTAGACAGGCACGACGCTTAACAAATGAGCTATCAAGCAGGGTTGGTAGAAGCGCGATAGTATCGTCTATAGGTGTTAAGTTCGAGAGGTGTCCTTCGCTTTCCTAGAGGGTAATAGCATCACGAAACTGTATATTAACACTATACGATTACTCATTTGTTTTGCGAATTTAAACTACTTAGGTCTCCAGGTAGCCAAGGGTGTATACATTTATTAATCGTTCCCTGGAGATGGCCAGCGCACGATGTTGTTGAAAAAAAACCCCATGTGCGCTGGCCGGATTCGAACCGGCGACCTTAGATTACATGCACCGAAGCTCTAACCAACTGAGCTATCAAGCAGGGTGGGTAGGAGAGCGATAGATATCGTATATAGGTGTTAAGTTCGAGAGGTGTCCTTCGCTTTCTAGCGGATAGCATCAGAACTGTATATTTAACATAGACGATAATTTGTTTTGAGATTGAAACTACTTAGTTCTCCCGGTCGACAAGGGGTGTATACATTTATTAATCTTTACCTGGAGATGGCCAGCGCACGATAGTGTTGAAAAAAACACCATGGCGCTTGGCCGGATTCGACCGCGCCTTCGTATTACATGCACAGACGCTCTAACCAACTGAGCTATCAAGCAGGGTGGTAGAAGAGCGATAAGATATCGATCTTAGGTGTTAAGTTCGAGAGCGTGTCCGTCGCTTTCCTAGCGGCTAGCATCAGAACTGTATATTTAACATATACGATTATATTTGTTTTGAGATTTAAAATACTTGTTCTCAGGTAGGACAAGGGGGTAGACATTATTAATCTTCACTGGAGATGGCCAGCGCACGATAGTGTTGAAAAAAACACCCATGTGCGCTTGGCCGGATTCGAACCGGCGCCTCGTATTACATGCACGACGCTTAACCAACTGAGCTATCAAGCAGGGTTGTAGAAGAGCGATAGATATCGTCTATAGTGTAAGTTCGAGAAGTGTCCGTCGCTTTCCTAGCGGATAGCATAAGAAACTTTATTTAACATATACGATGTATATTGGTTTTGAGATTTAAACTACTAGTTCTCCAGGTCGACACGGGTTAACATTTATTAATCTTTCCCTGAGTATGGCCAGCGCACGATCGTGTTGAAAAAAAACCCCATGTGCGCTGGGCCGGATTCGAACGGCGACCTTCGTATTAAATGCACGACGCTCTAACCAACTGAGCTATCAAGCAGGGTTGGTAGAAGAGCGTTAGATTATCGTCTATAGGTGTTAAGTTCGAGAGGTGTCCTTCGCTTTCCTAGCGGGGAGCATCAGAACTGTATATTTAAAAAGATACGATGATATTTGATTTTTGAAGATTGAAACTACTTAGTGCTCCAGGAGACAAGGGTGTATACATTTATTAATCTTCACCTGGAGATGGCCAGCGCCGATGTGTGTGGGGTGAAAAAAAAAAAACAGGGCGCCTTGGCGGATTCGAACGGCGCCCTTAGTATCACCATGCACCACGCTCTAACCAACTGAGCTATCAAGCGGGGTGGTAGAAGAGCGATTGAGATATCGTCTATAGGTGTTAAGTTCGAGAGGTTTGTCCTTCGCTTTCCTGCGGATAGCATCAGAACTGTATATTTAACATATACGCATTATATTTTTGTGAGATGTAAACTACTTATCTCCAGGGAGACAAGGGTGTATACATTTATTAATCTTTCCCTGGAGATGGCCAGCGCACGAAGTGTTGAAAAAAAACCCCATGTGCGCTTGCCGGATTCGAACGGCGACCTTCGTATTACAGCCCGACGCTCTACCACCTGAGCTATCAAGAGGGTTGGTAGAAGAGCGATAGATATCGTCTATAGGTATTAGGTTCGAGAGGTGTCCTTCAGCTTTCCATAGCGGCTAGCATCAGAACGGTATTTTAAATATACGATTATATTTGTTTTGAGATTTAAACAACTTAGTACTCCAGGATAGACAAAGGGTGTTTTATACATTTATGAATCTTTCCCTGGAGAGGCAGCGGCCGATAGTGTTGAAAAAAAAAAAACATGTGCGCTTGGCCGGATTCGAACCGGCGACCTTCGTATCAACATGCACGAGCTCTAACAACTGAGCTATCAAGCAGGGTTGGTAGAAGAGCGATGAGCTAGTCGATAGGTGTTAAGTTCGAGAGGTGTCCTTCGCCTTTTCTAGCGGAAGGCATCAGAAACGTATATTTCACATATACGATATATTTGTTTGAAGATAAACTACGTGTTCTCCGGTAGGACAAGGGTGTATAATTTTAATCGTTCCCTGGAGCTGGCCAGCGCCCAATAGTGTTGAAAAAAAAACCCCATGTGCGCTTGGCCGGATTCGAACCGGCGACCTTCGTTATTACATGCCCGGACGCCTTAACCCTATAGACGATATCTATCGCCTTCTACCAACCCGGCTTGATTCGCTCAGTCGGTTAAGGCGTCGTGCATGTAATACGACGGTCCGCCGGTTCGATCGGCCAAGAGCCACATGGGTTTTTTCAAACACTA
Organism: Ophioderma brevispina; assembly: GCA_023653785.1. Lineage (NCBI taxonomy): Eukaryota > Metazoa > Echinodermata > Ophiuroidea > Amphilepidida > Ophiodermatidae > Ophioderma > Ophioderma brevispina. The sequence continues at coordinate 27,698 of JAMKCH010013867.1, read as the reverse complement.
TCGTGCGCTGGCCATTCCACGGGAAAAGATTTAATAAATGTATAAACCCTTGTCTACCTGGTAGGAACTAAAGGAGTTTAAAATCTCAAAACAAAATATAATCGTATATGTAAATTATCCAGTTCTGAATGCGGATCGCTAGGAAACGCGAGGACACCCTATCGTAACTTAACCCCTATAGACGAGATCACGCTATTCTACCAACCCTGTTGTAGCTCAGTTGGTTTTAGAGCGTCGCTGCAGGTAATACGAAGGTCCGGTTCGATCGGCAAAGGAGGGGGCACACTGGGATTTTTTTTTCAAAACACTACGTGCGCTGGCCATCTCCAGGGAAAGAGTAATAAATGTATACACCCGTGTCTACTGACGAGGAGAACTAGTAGTTTAAATTCAAAAACAAATATAATCGATATGTTAAATCTACAGTTATGATGATAATCCGCTGGAAAGCGAAGGACACCTCTCGAACTTAACACCTATAGACGGTATCATCGATCATTATACCAAACCCTGTTGATAGCTCAGTTGGTTAGAGAGTCGTGCATGTAATACGAAGGTCGCCGGTTCGAATCCGGCCAAGCGCACATGGGTTTTTTTTTTTTTTTTTTTCAACCACTATCGTGCGCTGCCATATCCAGGAAAGATTAAAAATGTATACACAAACCATTACAGCTCTTGTTTAGATGTAGGAACGCATTGTGCCATTTTGGAACCATCTTGATGGTTAATGACTGATTATCAAATTATTGAAAGAGATTCATAACGCGAAAAAGGGAGCTAGCGTTATGTTCGATCTAGGAGCAACTTCCCCCTAAACAAGGCAGGGTCTTTTTGATTGATTTATTCGCACAATATCCTGGATAGCCCAAGAAAGCTTATTTCAATGGGGTCCATTTACCGGACGGATGTGGGACAGCATGGGAATCCACCCCTACTCTTTTCGACACGGACTGTGATGTGCATGCACTGGTATGACTCTCTATACAAGGGACCGACAGCTTAACTTCCCCTCCGAAGTGGTATTATCATGGGTCATTTGTCCAAGTCCAAATGAACCATGGAGAGAGCGAATTCCAATTTAAATCAATGCTCTTGTACAGATGTATTCCATAATTTAGTACCCGATTAAATCCCTGCAATTGGTCCCACCGGGAGTTGACCCGGGACCTCTCGCACCAAAGGCTACAAAATACCCTAACCAGTGGGCCACGCGCTCTCCATGCCACGGTCTGCACCGTGATTTTTTTTAAATGACATTTAAATGCAGTTAAGGGACGTTAGGGATATATACCAAGTTATCATTCTCGGTCCAAAGTAGATGCTCGATTATATTGGGCGCCATATTGAAATTCTTAATTACGTGGTGACTGACTCATATGTTAATTGGTCACAGTGGGTGTTTTCATGGACAGGCACAAAAATACTCTTTTACATAAGTTATTTGTGTGTGTTTTGGAGGCCATTTGTTTTCTTGCCTTTCTTCGAATAGGCCCAATCTTTCTCGTCTGGACCATCGGGATTTAGGATAAAATGAATCAGAAACCGCTGAAACATTATAGTATATAAACACGGTCACGTGGTCTGTAGCCTGGATTAAAAGCCACACGGCTTAATGGATTACCTTACACCCACAGTGCGTTACACCTAAGCTTTTCTTCGCGGCCTTCTCGTAGGAACACGTGTCAAACAAGCCATTTGGTTTCTATCCTACGCTATTTTGTCTTTATTTCTACTCACGTAATGAGAGTGCAATGAAGGAGGAATATTTTGTGTTCTGGCCTCCTTGGATATTACATACACACTCAATTTTGGCTAAATGGCAGTTACTTTATTGGATTCTATACCATTTGAACCACTAACTGAAAACAAGAATTTACATGGTATGAACAAAGAACAAAACACACATCACCTGCGTGATAGATATACCTGACGCACATTTTATTTTATCTCTTTAGATGTGGTGTGATGCTTCAACTTCATGCAGGAAAACATCAACTTGAAAAAACAAAATAACATCCCCCCCCCAAATTTAAAAAATCAAAAAACACAATTTTTAAGATTTAAATAAAAATGGTTGTAAAATTTTTATAGAGGTAATACACTATATGCTTGATAGATTTAAGGTTTTAAGCCTCTTTTATAAGTGCTAGATTAGAACTTATTGTAAATATCAAATCCACACAAGAGCACACTGCACCAGCTCGCACATATGCACGCTTTACATGCACGTACACGCACCGAAATAATTGTTTATTTTTGGTTCTCAGAAGTAAATAATTGTAAACCCTAAGTGTAAACCCTAGCTCAAACACGTCGTAGCCCTATATGGAGTGTCCAATCAGAGTACCTCGTACTATGTAAACCCGTACACATGGCATATAGAAAAGCCTAAGCCTAGTCCAGCGCCCATGTAAACTTGTACACATGTCATAGTGTATAGAAAAATGGTCTCAGAAACCCCTCCATTTTATATACACGAATCACTCCCGTTTATAAACGAATTACTACCATTTGCAAGTCAACACTGCACCGCTACCCGAATCTCCTCCATATTAGAAATTGCTAAATACAGGAATCCCTCACTGCGAGGCGGAGCCGAGCGTTTTGTTATTTTTGAATTTCATACAACTTGATGGGCCGAACCAATTATGCAAATGAGGCACAGTAGCTTGTACTCATTGGATAAACGATGTCGTTCATGCTATCAATCATGGGTATTATAGCCGGTGCAATGAACGGGTCTGGTGACTGGTCAGGTACGGTTTATTTTGTGTGTGTTCATGTACAAATGTCACGCTTCCTGAATCCATTAATCTACGGCATTGTATCGTATCTTTGATTGGCTATTAAAAACTTGAATAATGCATCGGTTGCGCATAATGGAAAAATCACCCCCCTCGAAGACTTTCCACAATCTCTGAAAAAAATTACAAACTGGCCAAGAACACTTCGCTGAGCAGGACATTCGTCTGCACGTGTCAGCGTCACTAGTCTTTTCAATTATTGCGTTAAACCGATTAACAATGAAGACCGTAGCACTGCACTGGCATTGTTGGTTGGTGGGATTCTCAGCGAGATTTGGATTTTTTGACCAAGACTATGTCCACATTCAATGTATATTACAATTACACGCAAAATGCACCGCATGCACACGCTTTCCAATTAACGAACGAGACATAATAAGCAACTTGGTGTTTAGACTTGAACTCGCACACGGGCTTGGTGTACAATAACCAGCTGGGTGAAACGGTATTCCTAGGCTGGTAGTAAAGGATACATTGACGTAGCTTGATTGCATTATATAGATAATTGCGTGAGAGTAACGAGTTTGTCCACTTTGGCCTCGAGAGACAACAGTAATTACGACGGAGCTGCAAACGCATATTATGGCCGTCCTCAAAACGTGCCGCAGAATTAAAATTACCTCTAACAAATGCCATTGCCTGAAGCAATGGAAACAACAACTAGAATTAGCGCTAGACACGTAGGCATGGGCGTTATTTATCCGCACAATTTTTTTTGGAAGAGTTTCAGTCAGCGGCCGTTGAATTATATTCGGGATCTCCGATATTAATTTTAATGACAAAAATTCTTTCCTTTTGCGGCACATAGCCATTTTCAAAATCTTTACCATTTTAGAGAGTTATACTTTTTACTAGCTCAATTAAGGCTTGTTGTATGTATGTATAATCATGCACTTTTCATTTCATTTTTTTTTTTTTGAATTGGCGCTCTTCAAAAAATTGTTGTTATTGGCTAACATATGCACTTTTTATCCGTTTCTATTTTATTACATTGCTGTGACATGTCTTTTTTGGGGGTAAAAAAAAAAAATAAGGAGATCACAGCTTATGTTCAGTGCTTTTTAATTAATTTCGTACAAAAATTCAACATATAAGACATGTTAATTATGGATCAACCCTGTTAGATATCTAACACCCCGTGCCGGCTTTTGCACTGGCACAATAGACTTAATCTTCTAAAGTCAGTGTGTACGTCCATGATTTTTTCCTCCCATTATATTCTCATTTGTAATCCTACTACCCATGTGTATTATTTTACCTACATCCTCCGCTGACGAGGTCCCTTTCAAATAGGAATACCCAACACTTTCTGTTATCGCCTTGGGCAATGGCGACAGTTTTTTGTTGGTTTTTGTTTTATATTAACTAAGAGTCAATGAAGCATATTTGTTTTTTATTTCACAGGGATCCATAAAACCCTTCCACTACCAAAAAATAATATAGACAGGGTCAACCTGGAAGGCGCGCATGAAGATTGGGGTTTCTTGCACCTCAGCGTACGCGTGTACAAGCCTGTACTTAAAAGTGCTCAGCACATCAGCACTATAGTCACTACAGTAAATAAAACGATTTTTGTACTAGGGTGTCCACAAAAAAAATGGTGCAAGGCCAGGTGCCCTCGTTGGGATAAAACAATTAAGATAGTGACTTAATATTTACATCATATCACAAAACAAGTCTTGGCTTTTGAATACTGTTTACAAGCATCAGCTTTGGTTGTTGCAATCCATAGATTGATACTATTCCAAGTGAGGTTACGTACATTGTGCCACTTTCCACAGATGGGATACATCATGTGATAAGGTTGTAGGCAATTAAGATTTAAGATTTTAACAAGCTGAACCTGCAAATGCACATCCGAAAGAGTTTTCATTAGTCATTTAAAAATAGTTCATATGCAATTTCAATTTGATTACGGAACTGTGGTTATTTGCTTTTCATAATTATTCAAATAACAGAATTTCATTTTTCCAGCACTCTTTAAAAACGAGTATTATTAGGTTATAGGATGTGCAAATTTATTATTGCTTAATGTCTTTGTTTTCAGCTGAGTGTGCTCTACTTTTATGTTCTTAATTACTTATTCATGAAGTCATTCTAGCAATGTTTCACAGAAAAGAAACATGATTTGAGCCACACGAAAAAAAAAAGATCAAGTATATAACTGTGTGATGGGATAATTCTTTCGAATCATAAAGTGTCTTATTCACATGCGTAGCTATGCATGATTCGATTGTTTAAGTTATCCCATTCTGTTAAAAGTGTAGGCAATCGGTAGTTCATCCACCGCTCTCCTGGAATATTCGTTCGTATCTTTCTGAATTGCAACAACCAAATTGGATGCTGAATCGTTAGTTCCCCCCCAAAGCCAAGACTCATTTAATATGACATTGAATAAAATATCACGTCACTATTTATTGTTTTTTGCCTCCATCGAGGGTGATTTTGCCTTGCAAAACCATTTTTTGGACACCCTGTACACTCTAAAAGAAACTGCTCTGGCTACAATTCTTGGCTTGACTTAAAGAACATTTCCTCACTAGGCTTTTAGATCTTTTAGATATTTTTATAACAAAATGCTGCCAAGCTTTAACAAATTTAATCGTTTGTTTCCTTAGATTTTCTATATGTCTCTTTAGACTTTTTACTATGTGTAATGAAGTTAATTTTCAGTGTATGAATTGATTGTTGTGTGTAATTATTTAATAACTTAAGAGACTGAGAAATAAAGACAGCTTTCAATGCGTGAATTCTTTATTTGAATTGTTTCGGGGAAATTTGAATTTGATGATTGCGGAATTTAAGCAAATCGCATGTATTGGATATTGTGTATTGAGAGAAACTCACACCCTTTGAATGATTGATGTGAAAAACCTTTAATCAGCTTCGATCCATGCCCATTTAATTCAAATAAGTTTTATAGTATGTTTCATTAGCCAATACATTTATATACATATGTTACACAAATATTTACAGATAGTAAAGCATAAATATTTACATTTTTAAAGGAAAAAAGTATCAAAAATGTTGAATGATGTGACTCAGCACAGGAGAGGCCATAATAATCTGGTGGACCTTTTTGAGCATGACCCAACCTAGATATACATTATTAAAGTTAATATATATTACTGGACAAGATAGGATAAGACACGACGTGACAAAACTGGCACAGACAAGACGAGAACTTGCCAATTGTTTTAACAAGGCCAGGGGCAAGAGAACTTGAAATGAACATGGTGAACCAGTCCAAGAAATTTTGAATATAAGACGATACTGCAGATCCCGTATTGCTCCTGCTTGATCGTCTCTCCGTTGACGCAGATGCCAACCTTTCTTGCTCCTGGATGCATATCGTCTAAAAAGGATATAAATACAAATTGTCTAAAGATAAAAGAAAGTGGTAATGGGGGATTGGGGAGCCTAGACCCTGTATACGATGGGCTTAATAAAAGAGGTAAATTTGATGTAGTAAGCATTTTATGCAAAAACAAGATCCGGCGGGGCGATGCAGAGTGCAAAGGAGGCCGGTCCTAAACCACGGGGGTGAAGCCCATTCAAAACCAGGTCCGTCCGTGCTGGGCGCTGACATTTTGAATATGCAGCACGGAATAATTATTAGTTTTGGGTGCTTGTATAACACACATAATGTCAATTCGATACAAACAAGCCGCCAAAAGATCGTTGTTGGATGTTTGGGTGTTTTGGGGTGGTGGTTAAATTTTTGTCCTACCCATGGCCAACAAAACGATGAAAATGACAGTCAGTCGTCTTGATTTAAATAAACCCGCCCTCAATGAATACTCTTTTCACCTAAGGGCGCATTGCATTATTAGAAAAAGAGTATCTGAGCACATGATCCGGTAACAACTAGTAATTAGCACCTGGCCACCTCTACACATACATCAATTTGTATCACTACCGATTAGTGTATATGCCAAGCTGCACCCACACATTATGTGGAAGAAGCGGAGGCAGCCATTGCTTTCTAATTGTTGGTACTACTAGGTTTTCTTTGTGGTCGCAAAACCTGCGATAAAAACGATTGAATTTCTAAAGAGTACGGGTAACGTTTGCCTCTCTATCTTATAAGAACCTCTTTGGTCTAAACAGTCAGGATCGAAGCTAAATCAAGGTTTTCCTCACCATACCTTCATACTAGAGTGAAGGCCTCGTCTTGCATCCCTCTCTAGTGATGGCAGCACTTGTTTCATATGTGTTTTGGACTTGGTGAGTGGTCCAAATTGTATAAACCCTGAACTTTAGCTTTCTCAATACCGCTGTTAAAGTTTCATTAAAAAACTTATCTATTAAAGTGAAAACGAGAGATTCCGTAAAAGGTGTTCTTTTTAAATATGTGAAAATTCTAATTTTCGCACTAATGTAAAGCTTCATATCAAAATAGCCACTGTGAAAGGATTAAGCTGAGAATTATTTACGTACAAATTGGAAATTTCTAATTTACTATGGAGGCAAATACTAAATGCAGCCTAAGGAACTTAAGCAGCTAAAAATCGCCCGGTTATTGGTTCACTCTTCAAAGCATTTCTGATGCAAATAAAGGTAAGAAAATCTTTGGGGGCCTTATCAATATGAAAATCCACTACATATGATACAATATATGTGTGCCCAAAAAATTTCTAGTTGCACCTTTAAAGTTATATTTAATTGTTTTCTTAGCCTTTTATCAAGGCTTTGTTATTTATTCAATTTGTGTGAGTCCGCCCCTCTCTGGACCGCTCAAAGTTCCAGTCGTAATCAAGCCTTTTCGCAAATATTTCGTTTCTTTGTTAATCATGTTTTTCGGATATTTCTTCCGAAACTATAGCGATCGTTGATTGGTCAATGATGGTGTCATCGTTCGCTTAAAATAGTCCCTAGAATACCAAGTTTATTGGAACTGATCAATAACCATCATTATTGGGTTTGGTAACCGATTCAAAAAACAAAGGCGAATACCGGGGCGAATACAGCCAGGATCCCTGATGCAGGCTTGGGAATGTAAAATGGCGAACACTTTGTGCCTGTGAAAACGCTAGTGAAAATCATGGTGGATTTACATGCATCTCGTTTTGTCAGTGTCATGTGTAGACTGTAGGAATCCCGTGTCATGGTTTTGTAGGATATTCGAGCTCGATAACCACGTACGGTACTGTGCCTGAATAGGACTATCATGAGGGTATTTAAGCTACGGCTACGTGTACTGATGTTATTCGCTTACTATAATGTTAATTTTTACAGTCCTTGTAGTGAACGGATTTGTATTTTCACGTAGTTTTCATTGCATCGTTCAGCCATGGTTAGCCGAAAGTTTAGCCTTAAATTGTGCAGTAATAGGTGCCCTGTCAAGACATGGTAAGTTCCCGAGGTAAGTTCAGTCCTAGAAACTAGGGATGGGGTGGTGCGTGTGTCCCCCCTTTGAAATTCTCGGCGTGAAGTTGTGAACTGGAATTCATTTCGGCTTGTAATTTCGGGATGTTCGCCACAGTCACATTTGCGTGGCATTTTGATACGCGGTCAGGATTCATCAATTTATGTTTCTTTAATGTTTAATTTCAACACTTGTCATGTCTGTGAGTGGCAAATTTTGACTGGTCACTGCAGTACAAATCTTTTGATCAAATGAACTGACGAATGCCCTAGTCTAGTCTCATATTCAGTGTGTTTGTGCAGGGGAGGTGGGAAATAACTTTTACTAGCTTTACTGGGGACTTTTATTCTGCAGAGCTGGGCTACAACTAGCCCATCTGCCATGCATCTCGCACATATCTCATCTCACATACCGTACGGACTCACTCGAACTCGCAGCTGTCAAGAACTTCATCGATTTTTGCTTTGAATCGTAATGCTAATTAAGCCGTGCAAAAATCGATATGGTATTTTTGACGGGCGACGTGCATCGATTTGGCCAGTATCTGAAAACGTTGTCATGATGAAATTGGGGCGTTGGCTTACGATGACGACTACTTTGATTGACACATTATGCTTGCACTGGGATAAATACCAATTTTGGCGCAAAGACGGCCTCGCCCGGTTCTCGGCCTCGCGCCTTCGGCGTTCGACAACGCGCTTCTGCTCGCCTCGCGGTTGGTGGATAAAAATGCGAGGCGTCCTTTTGACAAAGACATGATTTTCTATAACTGTTTTCTATTATGTAATAACAATTTGCTGTATTCTGTTCTCTTTTCTCTATCCATAATACTATGTGTGTGATGTTACTTTGGCTTGGTGATTGAATCAGTTGAGAGGTGTGTGTCGCTATATTTGTTTAGGATACCAACCCATCTACCCACATATTATACTGATGTGTTTTATTACACCGATTTATAGAGGATTCTTAACTTCTCTTACTCTTAAAATATCGAGACTTATCAAATCAAATATAGGTTTGACACGCACTCGAACCTGCAACTTTCTATCTACGTCTTAATTAATACACAAGGATATGCCAAACCAATTTGTGCAGAAAGTCGTGTTTTGTGATACTTGAATAGTTTTACGAACAAAGCTCATATACTCTATACTTATTACAACTATATGCTAAACAATTGATCAACCATGAACGTTTGCCAGGTGACTACGAATTTTTTGTGGGGTTGGTTGTGCTAAAAAAATAATGCATGCTGGTCGATTTGTGGATTGAGGGTTTGGAAGCCTTTGTCAGCCCTCTGTTTTTTTGTTTTTTGTTGGTTTTTTTTTTTTTTGTGTGTTGTGTGTGCGTGTTTATGGAAATAAAAGCACAAGGCTTTTGCCTGGTGGAAAAAAAGTGTTTTCTGTTTCTTCTGTCCTATTTTAAGATATAAAATTGCGATTTGGTGGATATCTCTTTCCGTACTGGTTACAATCACAAGCGATCTGTTCCTTTAAATCTGGGTTCCTCAATAAACAAAACAACCGATTTTGACGAAGTATTTTTTTTTTCTTAAAAAACAAATCCGTTTCAACTTTTCATTAAATGACTATGATAAGCCTATGATTCTCCAGTTAAGATATCTATTATGTGGTACTAAGTTTAGTGCAGGCGTATGATTATGATGATAGGGTTTCATATAGTCTATGTTGTGATATTTTGTCAAAAAATGGAATAATAGGCCTACTGCCATGATATAAGTTGGCCTAATGAAAAAAACAAAATACATACGAAATAAAAATCAATAAACTTCCCGGGAATTGGTGCTTACTAAGCTTTGATTTTCCCCATCGATACAATATAGGATCCGGGAGTGGATTTGGTTATTTTTACAAACCAAATCGTAGGAAGTAGGTCTACGTGGCTTGTGTTGACAGGCAGGGACTCCTAGCAAATTTACCCGTGATCCTGTGACTGACAGTCCTGAGGCCACAGTGACACAATTGATAACCGTAGAAATAAAATTGTTGTACGAGGGGCAGAAAGGCATGGATCTGCACAAACACAAAAGACACTCGGCGCTCTTTATTATCATCGGAACCAGTTGCTATGCATCCACCACTGGCGATAGCCAAATTGTGGTCAAAGTTTTTCTATGGAGTGTGCCACTGCGCACTATGATGAGATTGCGATTTATTCCTATGAAATACGTATTTACACAATTTGAGCACTTCCCAACGACCATCAGAGTTTGATCGTGGAGTGTGAAGTATGAAATGTGCTCAATGATATGTAATGGGATTCAATCCTTGACAACGCCCCCGTAAAATTCTGGAGCCATTTGAATTATCACAATAAGCATGATAAGTGATATAAATGCCATTGTTAAGACCAACTTGAATATACAGCAACCGTGAATAATAGCAACATTATCTTCTTGGTGCCCTATAAAGATACGTTCGTATATAAATAACTATCAGATGACCTTTGTACTTGGCTACACCCAAATATAATTTGTAGCAAACGGTCGTCTCAATACGTGACTGGACCACAGGGAAGCAGGGCATTCTTTCAACATGGACACGTCGGGATCTTTAGGCGACAAGCGTGAACGATTAGATCTCACGTTTTTAAACCCCGCAAGGAAACCACATTATTTCAGTACTACAACTTTCGATCATCAGGTGGGATGAGTTTTAATGTTTATTACTCTTAAATTGTAATGATTGAATATGGAATTGCATGTATCTTTGTTTTTTATTTGCAATAAAATAAAATAACGAGCAGTCTGTGCATTGTTTCTGCATTTTGGAATTAGGACGAAAGAAAGAAAAAAATAAAACAACGAGGTAGTCAACTCTGTTCTGATAGCAATATTATAAAAGATGAGTAGGTTAAAGACACTATCAGTGATTCACAGGCCCGTAGCCAGAATTTTTTCTGGGGGTGCGGATTTTTCCCAAAGTGGACCTTTTTCCCAAAATGTGGACCTTTTCACAATAGAGGGGGTGTAAATGTGGCAAAATGGACCTTTATGCCAAAAATTTTGCCCTTTTTTGACCAAAAAAAGCCTAAAAACCCTATTTTTCCTAGCTCGCTTCGCTCGCGCACATCATTTTGAGGAACTTTTTGGAAATTTGGAGATTTGGGTGGGTACATCGCACCCCGCACCCCCCCCCCCTGGCTACGGCCCTGGTGATTCACCTGAAAGATTCAAAATATTTTAAATTTGTAGAAATAGCTTATGATTGAAGGACAAGTCTGTAAAATTCTCATAAGTTTCTTTTTTGCAACTGAAAACTTAACAGAAAAGGAAGAAAACAGCAGTGTTCAAAGATATGAATCGCCATTCAATTACGTGTAGTAGTAAGTGTCCGTGCAGACAGTAATGGCTAAAATGTATGATTTTGTCCTTATTAGGTCGCTTTCAGTCTTAGCACTTGAAAGGTATGTTAGGATACCTATACTTGTTACAGAAATGCAAAAATGGGATTTTTGATGATTTTTTCGATTTTCTGATTTAGCAAATCACTGATAGTGCTTTAAGTCAGGCGCGGATCCAGGGGGGGTGCCGGGGGTGCCTTGGCACCCCCCCCCCCCGAACGCCAGAATTGTTTTGAAGGATACATTCTACAGAAGAAAAGAAAGAGAGAGAAGATGCACTGTTTGGGAAATGACGTGATCGTCTCGACCATTTTTTTAAAAATATACCTTGCAACGGCTAGCACGTGCACCAAAGACTCACCAACTCCATTGAATTTAGAGCGAAATTATACTTCCCAAAACAAACAAAAATAGGCTTACGCCATTTTCCGTTATGGTCTTTTCTCCGAAGAATTTTAATGATTCAAAACTTAAACGCGCGGCCGACCGCTTCGCGTATGGCGAATCACCATGTTTTCTTTTCTTTTTTTTTCATGCTACAAATTATACATGTATGAAAATGACAAAGTTAAGCAAATAAACACAGAATGGTCTTTTTTTTTAAATCAATAGGTTTGTAATTTCTGAATTTGTGAATACACTCCGGACTTATTTACCATTGCTTGTTTTTTGTTTACCTTAACATATGGATGCTTGAATGTTCCTTCAATAATGAGTGAGTAGTTCCTTCAATGTATACTCAATCAGTAAACATATTTAATCAAACAGTAAGAATTATGTGTTGAAAAAAATACAGTGCATAGACCACATAGAAAATTAGTTTCGCCGCTATGTTTTTTATTCGACGTGTTTTTCTTTATTCACAACTTTTCAGGTTGTATGATTAGCATTGATTGATTGCAAACGCCGCTGCGGTATTATTTACTTTTTTAGCCTATTTGGTATGATGTGAAATTTAAAGAGGGCCGGGTAAGGATAAAGGTTGGGCGACATTTTGGGTACATAAGTACGCGAATTCAGCAACTTTCAGCCGCATATTGGGGGAGAACATAGCAATTTAATCGGTGAGCGGAAAAATGCGGAATTGGCCGTTGTCAAACACTTGATTACTCCTAGATAATGTAGGAAGTCCGATCAAATCCCTAATTTGACCAGAAAATAAAATATCAAAACAAAGTTGACAGCTGAAGAATTATAATACAACTTTCAACTTGATTCATTGTCGAGCTTTTTCAAGAAAATTGCCCACAAAGGTTTTTGATCTTAGGCCTGTTTACGAATTGCGACAAGACACCCAATCTTGTCAACATTATGTTGATTTTTTTTTTAATATTTGTTGATGTCAATAGCTTGCCAAACCTTTTCATAACAATTTACAAATGATGCAACTCGCGGAAAAAAAAATGTGCGAAAGAGGTTCTAAAACTTGTTCCTCTGTATGGAAACCTGTAAGGTTCTTCAACGAAATAAAACGAGTCCTTTAACTCCGTTATAGCACGTTTATGGTTCTGTTAGGAATTTTTTTTTTTTTTTTTTTTTTTTTTTTTAATTTTTTAGGGTTTTTTCTGAGAGTGTATTAAAACTTAAATGCTTGTTTGGACATTTTAGGTGATTTTCAGGATTGTGAAAAAAAAATTCTTAAAGGATTTTATATAACGCGTCTCTCTGGGACCTAACTCTGGACATTTTTCAATGTTTAATAAAAAAGGGCATTACTTGAAATACTTTTCGCTGAGGATCTAATTTGCCCTTCAGATATTAATTTTTTATGGCAGGGTTTTATGCCAAAAATGGCTATTTTTCAATGAAAGAGACATTAATTTACATCTAACAATTCTAAACAGGTAACTTTGGGCTAGGAGTGCGAACAAGCAGAGGAGATTACTCTAATCAAACTTGTGAAAGACATCGATTTTGGAAAATCATGAACATTTCTACAGAAATCGCCAACAGGCGATGGACATGGACCTCCCCCAACGGAGTCACGAAGAATGAAATCGATTACATCCTCACTGATAAGCCCAACAACTTCCTCAGATGTATCAGTCATTATTAAGTTCAACAAAGCAGTGACCACCGCATACTTAGAGCCTCCGTTACGATCAAAACCAAACTAGAGAGAGCAAAATGTATAAAGCACAAGAAACCCCCAAATATGCAGAGAGCAGCAGAGCTAAGGCTGTGGAAATTTCAACTGAAGTTGTTCAACAAGTTGAGGCTCTACAGTTGGATTTATGAAAAGATCTCGACCCACAGTGCGATTGCCATCACTTCTGCAATATGGAGATTGCGGTAGAAATAGAAACTGCTGGAAAGAGATAAGCCATCAAGCAACGGAAAACTTATATGGAAACAAAAACAACCTGAGGGAGGAAAATACGACAGATGACGAGGGGTGGAATGGGAACCACATGTAGAATACACTGAGACTTGCAAGACCATCAGGCGACGTTTGAAAGAGGAAATTCATCATTACAATGAGCAAGAAAACAGGTGAAAGCTCTTGAAACAAACAAGGGAATAAAATACAGCAAGACGGAAACCGTGTCTAGGAAGGAACCAACATCATAGCCCTGAAGGAGGATGATGGCACTCTAACTGACGATCTGATTAGGATGGTAAAAAGAGTGGAGGTTTAACCAATCTATACAGCCACCAGGTAACCACAAGAAAAACCTTTTGCTTAGTCATTGTACCACAAAGTGTAACCACCACCCCCTTCCATCATGTCATCCGAAGTAAGAGATGCAATAAAGAAAAAAAAGCGAGATTAAAGCCCATGGATGAGGACAGTATTACAGCAGGGGTTCTTTCAACGATGGAGGTGACCATTATTGACGGTACTTACAAAGCTTGTTCAACAGATGCCATTACAGAGGGGAAAGAGTCCCCAGCAACTGGAAGAATGAATCTGTAGTTATTCTCCATAAGAAAGGAGATACATCTGACATCAAACCTACAGGCCAATAAGCTTCTACTGTAAGTAAAAGGTATCTCACGGTCCTGCCTGAAAAGAATGCTGAACACTCTGGAACAACACCAACCAAGAGCCCAAAAGCTGGTTTTAGACCGGAATTTTTCACCACTGATCACATACAGGTTGTTAGCCAGCTACAAAAGAAAGCCAATGAGTTAGATCCCACTCAGCTTGCCTTTGATGACTATGAGAAGGCGTTTGATTCTGTTGAATTCAAACCACTCGTCACAGCACGTGAAAAACCAAAGAGTTGGCCCCCCCCAGCCTTACATTCATCTCTTACGTGACCTTACAGTGGGAGCTCTTCCACCCTAAAGACTACACAAGCACATGACAAAGATCAGCTAGAGAGGGGAGCAGCAAGACAGGGAGACAACATTTCATCCAAACTCTTCACCTCATGCCTTCAAGATTGCATCATAAAAGAGATTAACTGGGAAGGAAGAGAACTCAACAGTGATGGTGAAAATCTCTCTCACCTGATCTTTGCCGACGATATATCCTGATTGCCAAGTCACCAGCAGAGGAATGGAAAGCATGCAAAAATGATATTCACAGCACCAGCAAACCGGTCGGACAAAACCAATAGTGAGTTTAAGACCACACAAGGAAGTCCAAGATAACTGTAGACGGGAAAGTCATGGAAAGAGGTCAAACATGCTACATCTACCTTGGGAAAGGACCAGTGATGCGTTGATGGTGAATTATACTGAGATCAGAAGGAGAATGGACTAGGCGGGGCAAGCAGCATTGCAAAGTGGAAAACATCATGAAAATAAGAAGACAAGTATGGCGTAAAGAGAAAGGTGTTCAATGAATTACATTCTTCCTTGTTATGACATACGGCAGTGAAAACGTGGGCTTTGAAGAAACACCACGATGTGCGGCTTGCATTGCACAGAGGAGATGGAGCGAATCATGCTTGGCATCAGACTTCAAGAAAAAGAGAAATGCATGGATCCGATCAAGACAGGAGTGACTGATATTATCGACTGCTTTAGGAGTGCCAAACATAGATGGGCAGGGCACGTTGATAGACTGAAGGATAAACAGGTTGCGACCATCAGAGTGACAGAGTGGACTCCAGAGAATGGATCAGAAAGCCAGGACGTCCAAAAACCAGAGGAGAGACGAATTGGACAAAACAACTTGCGTCCAACTTGGACAAGAATGGGACAAAGATAGAGATTTGTGGAAAACATTCTAGGGAGGGTTCCTCCTTCGTGAGTGATACTACGGCCCCTGGATATGGATATGGCTATGGAATTCTAACAAATAATTTATATGTATAAAACGCGCTCTCTGGGACTGAATTTAGGACAGTTGTTCAATGTTTAATGCAGCGTATAGATATACTTAAGGGTCGTTCACACCTCGCTGCACTGTGAAGTGCAGTGATGATATATCGATCACTTGCTTGCAGCAACCCAACGTAACCTGCTGACAGCTGACAGTTAAAATAATTTCAACTATGTTGCGTACCGCAATGCAGTATTACTGGAAAGAGACCGTATTATTTGAGCACTGCAACTTACGGCAACGCACGTTGCAGCGGAGTATGAACGGAAACATTTATTGTAGATTGCCACACCGTCACCCCATCTGAAATTTACTGCAAGATTTTCCGTCACTAAAACCATGTTTTGACTCGCGTAATTAGACATAAACTTGTCTAGGTGATCTGTAATTGTATCTCTAATGATGCTTTCTAATACTTTCCTTGCGACTGACGTCCAGACGGATTAAGCGATAGTTGGAAGTTTTGGATCTTGAACCTTTTTTGTAGATCGTTACAATGTTGGGAGAAATCTCCAAGTTGGGTCGGAAACATATCCTTTTTGCAGAGACTTATTGTAAATACAGGCGAGAGGCCTGCACAGTTCATCAGAACATGTTTTGAGGATAGCTGGAATGAGTTCGTATGGTCCTGCTCTGCTTGGAGGGGACCAGGTTTTTAATTTATCTTTGGCAGCATTTGCAGTGATTTCCATATCCTTTAGTATCCTAATCGGGTCCTTGATATATGTATCAGGAACTGGACATTGAGTTCTCTTCTGTGAACACAGACGAGAAGAAGTCGTTTAGTGCTTCTGCAGTAGGTCCCTGGGGTATTACACTGCCTGGGTCGGTTTGCCAGGGCCTATGTGTATTTGACTTTTTGTTTTGCCTTACG
This sequence comes from Ophioderma brevispina, assembly GCA_023653785.1. Taxonomy (NCBI): domain Eukaryota; kingdom Metazoa; phylum Echinodermata; class Ophiuroidea; order Amphilepidida; family Ophiodermatidae; genus Ophioderma; species Ophioderma brevispina. Next base: position 11,013 of record JAMKCH010013867.1, on the reverse strand, counting down.
TAGACGAGAAGTGTTAGGTTCATACCTTGTATGTTTTCTGCTAATATCTTTTCAAAATCTCTCTTAAGCCCATCTCACAGCTTGGCCTCTCTCTGACCTTTTTGTAGTGCTCTATAGATTTCGTTCAGTTTTTATTCTGATACCTCTTCCACAGCCTCTTCGTTTCCTCTCACTAGTTTTTGTGCCTTTAAATCAATAAAGCATTAATCTGCATCTCCCCCTTACACCAATATCACACCAAGGGCGTCTCATACTCAGCTAGGGACAGGTCTTCCCCGCAACTGGAGTTTTGTATTCTCTTTAGAATACATTAGTATACCTTCATGAGTCTGTTTTTCTGTCCAACCTTGTTATCAGTTTGATACATCACTATGGTTGCCACTTTTCAACAACCCCTACGATGCCTGGCTTCTCCTCGTCAGTATAGCATTGCATGTCATCTCTCTGTTGACAATACTTTGATGCATCAGAAGAATGTACATTTAAGTCTCTTTCTTATTCCATCTTATTGTCTGTGGGTTTGATTTATCAACTTAGAAATACTCATGTTTTTAGGTCTACTCCAATCGTTTCATAGTCATTTAATTTACAGTCTTCCACGGGTTGGTTACTCTTCGCCGCCCGTTGTTTTGAACATTGCGTGACAGTCATTCCTTTTTGGCGGTAAGACCTGCCTTAAGTGGGTGCCTTTCCATTGAAGTTTTTGTATCATACAGTGATAAATAGGAGTAGAGTGCAATTGTGCTTTGTATCTTTCTCTACTCGATCTAACGGCGCAGCCCGAGATGCTGTTCACCATGTAGCGCCAATCATGTCCCTGTTTTGTGCATTAAGATGGGGATGTCAGATGGATCCTGCTGGATGTCTCGAGCAATCACATCAATGTAGTTAAAGGGGCGACCCCTGTTTTGGCATTGTAATCTTTAACGTATTCTTTACAGTTGAATTGGTATTCATTCTTAGTGAAATTGCTGTGGTCTTTTTGAGGGGGTGGGTTTCCCTCTCACTATTTTTAAGTTTTTTTCACCATTTTCCTTACGAAGTCTAAGTACTTGTCGGAGCTAGCTTCTCCTTTTTCTATTGTGCATATGTTAATCTGGCTTAGATATACTCTGTTATACCTCATCGGTGGAGTTCTTTTGGCACTTGCAAGAAGCGGTTAATGTTTGCTTTTTTTTTGTTTTTCATTGTACTTTTACAGTTGCTTTATCCGTGGGAAGAACCTCTGATTTTTGTCTATATTGTTATGATTTACATGCAGCTTTAGTGTGGGTGGTGTGGTATTCCGTAGGATTTTTCATGCTAAAATGATTTTTGTGCTGTTTGGGTTTCAATGAGGACCCAAAACTGGTCAGGAAATGATGGGGTGCCAATTTAAAATCGAGTCAAATTGGTTTTTTAATGTACACAAACAGCGTTCGTCTATCATAAAGTTATATTTGCCTAGGTTCCAAACTTAGTTTAAAGCGTATAGCGCCCCATAATGGTTCAGGTCCCCCTGGGGGGTAAATGCCTCCGATGTGTTGAAAGTTGGGTCAAGAATTCCTTGTGTCATACGGAAACAGAAAAGGCATTTAAAATTGATCTTTTTGATATCACCATTACGACAGTCCAGGTAAAATTCTGGTGACCCCAATAGACCATGTAGACCCTGGCGGACCTTTTGCTATGTAAATTAGCCAACCAAATGTCACACACTGTAAAATTATACATTTTTGGATCCTGTGAGGGCCATACAAACACTTATCACCAGTTGTCAAACAAAATCTGAGTCATTAGGTAAATCTTCCCCCCAGGAGACCTTGAACCATTAGGGTCTATACGCTTTTAAACTAAAGGTCGGAACCTAGGCAATTAATACTTTTTCTAATCCTTATAAGGAGACAAACATGTTAATGTACATTACAACACCGATTCGACTCGATTTTAAAAATTTTTTACCCTGTGATTAACATTTCCGCCCTTGAGGAAGGGGGCAGCACTCCGAATTTGCACCCATAATTTTCTGACTGTCTTGTCCCGATAATGAAAAACAGCAAGAAATCAACTTTAGCACCAAAATCCAACGGAAACGGTTTCATTGACATACCAACCCCACTATGTTGTGAAAGATGTCCGTTCACTGATTTTATGACGGCTGTACATATATCAAAAACAAATTGTAACATGAAGAAACAAAAAATGCCCCGACCTGTGACGAAGTAGAAGTTGTCGTACTTGGGATATTTTCTAGTATCTATGGCCTGAAAAGCAGGAATTTGATGAAGAATTAGGCAGATGGATAATTTGTAAGCTGATCTATTTTACACCGTTCAGTTCCATCATTTTATCTGAATATTAATCATTAATTATATAATCAGATTATTAATTTTAAATATTGTAACTTAAAAAAGTAGTCCAATCTGGAAAAACTTGAAGACAATCCTTCAAGTTTTTTGTTTGTTTGTTTTTTTTTTGTTTTGCGTTGCACTTTCCGATTGCGTTTGCGGCATGCTCATTGCTCGATGGTTACTGTTGTCGTGCCCCTATACGTATTTTAGTTTATTCCTTAGTTATTACCGGTTATTTTATATTTTTCTTAAATTATCTTTATCACCCTTTTATAAGTAACTTAACTTTAAGTTTGTTTTGTGGTAAGTACATGATAAAGCTGAAATGTTTGTGTTCGTTATTCTTCTGTGCCTCTTTTTAGGTCTCCAGACATCCTCGTTATGTTATTGTTGTGTGTGTACTCTGTGTTCTCATTGCTATTATCGTCTAGGTTGGATTTTATTCTTTTGTCAATTACGGCCCACTTATGTTTGTTATTCTGGCTTCTCTTCTCTTGTTCGTGTTCCCGCTTTATGTGGTTTATCCTTGGCTTCATTTATCAGCATCCTTTTTTTTTCTTCTCCCAACCACCATCCACTCTTTCCTTTCCTGAAAAATCTTTACCCTCTATCCTTTTTATTCCTATTCACTCCCTTTTACACAACTTAAACTCTTATCGCATCTCCCCTTCACAATCTTTCCTTACCCCCATCCCTACATCACCTCTGTTTCTTACTCTTAGCCAACTCGTTCCGTCTCTCTTCTTTTCTTATTTTCTCTTACCTCACTGATTTCTGTTACATAGTCCTTCAGTCCTCTTATCCCAAGAATGTTTGAACCGCCTCCTTCTTACTTCCATGTCACATTAAACAATACCATATCCTACGGTCCACCACCATATTCATGCGATGATACCTTGCTGCACTGCTCGAATTCTACTGCACTAGACTTAATTCACCAAACTAAACTTCTTGTGTTTCAAAACCCAATACTCACTGACCCCATATCAACTCAAACATTGGGAGCCATCCCTACTCACTTAACCAACTGACACACCAAAACAAGGATCTCAATATTACACTGATGACGGGTTTAATTACCTTAAAATCATCAATTAACGACTCATTCTCAATAATTCATTTCAACTGCTCAGTAGCATCACTACTCATTATGAGAAATCGCCACCACCTGGGATTCTGCTAAATCACACTTTTACCATCATAGCTTCCACTGAAACATGGCCACAGATGCAAAATCTGCACCTCACTTCAGTGTTTACACCTATGTCCAAGGTCCACTCACAGGTAGGGAAGGGGGGTTTGACATGTACATTCAAACTCACATTGCACACCAGGTCATGCGGGATCACATTTGGACCAGAATCGGACTTCCTTATCATGGAATTAACCATAAACACAATAACAAAACCAAGAAAATGTACGTTGGTGTCACATACAGACTTCATGAATACACCGTTCAGCAATCAACACTAACTACGAACACCTACTAACTAATCTCAGTAAAAACTAACAAAGACATCTGTCATTGTAGGTGACCTAAACATGAACTGTCAATTATATAACAGTTCCACCCATTCAACGATTTATTAATACCCCACTTGTAAACTCTTACATTCCCCAAATAATCGTCCAACCAGACTAACTCACAACACCGCCCACAATCAGTGATAACATTCTACACTAACGCAACCACATAAATTCAAATCCAGAGTTTCCTTGTCATAGATATCACCGACCACTTCCCCATTTTTCAATCACCCCGACGAAGAAAAAACAAAAAATTCCCCAATAACAGTCGTCTAAAGGCGTGACTACAGAAGAGCACAACATCCGCATTTTAACCGAAACTTAGTACTGCACTGGCAAACACATTCACCCAAACAGATGCAACAATGCCTTACATCCCACTTATTACAACAATACGTCAATCATTATGGAAAACTCTTTTCCCACTACAGAAAGGGTCCTCAAAAACAGCACCAGAAAACAGCACTGGATAACAAACGGAATTATCAAATCAATTAAAACACAAACACACTCTTATAAAGCATACATTAGAAAAAACACACCAAAGCAAAAAAAAATATAAACAATTAAAAACAAACTCACACACATTATTCGTAAAGCAAAGAAGACATACAATACGGATCAACTTAACAGACCTGAACTGAACCTGACCAAACATGGAAATTGCGTATACAATTATTGTAGAAAGGGAACATCATCTAATAATTCCCAAAACCCTTTACCCCAACAACCCAAAGATTACCGAACCTTCCAAAATCACCCGTATTTTCAATGAATCACTTTACTAATCTTGGTTAAACACTGGCTAGTAAAATTTCTACTCCTAACACACCATTCCATGCCCATCTCACAAAACGGCATGCAAAACTCAATTTCTTCACCCCCGTAAAGTTGATGAACTGAAGGAAGTAGTGCGCACCTACTAAAATCTGGGTAAAGGTGGCACTGATGACATAGACCCTGGAATGGCAAAACTAAACATTTGAACACATCATATCACCTCTTATTATACATCTTCAACCAATCACTCACCTCAGGTATAGTCCCTAATAAGCTTAAATCAGCCCAAAGTCATTCCCATCTTCAAAAGTAAAGATCCTCACGACATCACCAACTACAGACCAATTTCTGCCCTTCCTTCATTCTCAAAGATCCTCGAAAAATTGTACACAATCGTCTCTCACTTTCCTAAACAAACACAATATTCTTGTTTTATGCTCAGTACGGTGTTAGGCTCCCAAGCGTTCCACATATATGTCTCTCATTGAACTAACATCCAATATTAATCAAGCACTTAAAAACAAAGATCACCACTATGGGAATCTTCTGGACTCTCCCAAGGCAGTTTGACACAATAGACCATAAAATATTTCTCCTTATAAGCTTCAACCACTATGGTTGTTCGTGGTGTTGCAGCTGGACTGGTTCAGAAAGTAAAGATACTCGCAAACGAACTCAATCTGTTTCGCCCATCTCCCTCAATCACCCTTCCCTGAAATCACAGTGGGTGTTCCACAAGGCTCAACATTGGGTTCCGCGTACTCTGTATCATGTATATGAATGCCATCATAAACAATCTAAAAACACACTCAAACCTATCTTATGCCGATGACAGAACATCTTCCTCTCAGAGTCAAACTTAAACGCGCTCTTCAAACCTTAAACCTTGAGCTACAAAAATCCCTGACTGGTTCCGAGCTTAATAAACTGTCTCTTAATATATATCAAATAAACTAATACTGCTTTCTATCTCAGCATACTAACCATTAAACCATACAGATTACCATTGAAACCAGCCAATTTCACAAGTTCATACTACTAAGTTCTTGGGCACACCATTGACGTAACTCACATGGAACCCGCACATTAAACTCCACTTTTACCAAAACCTCACATGCAATAGGTACCATCTTACAGAGCAAGACACCACTACCAACCCCACAACATTAAAAACATTATACAACACAATCGTTCTTCCACACCTTACATACTGCAATTCAGAGGGCCTCAAAACTTCCAAACACGACTAAATCAGTTAACATCACTCAGAAATGGGCTATCCGTACGATCACAAATTCACTTACAGAATCACACCTTGCCATTATTTCATTCCCTCAAGACACTAAAAATAACTGACATCACAAACTTTAGGTCGCACTCTTTATGCATGACAGCACCCCATAACAACTACTCCAATTCAAAAATTACTTTGTGACAAATAACAAATACACATTACAAACACTAGACAATCGACCAATATAACCTTTTCCTCTACCAAAACCAACCAAGAAAACATTATTTCTGTACCATGGTGCAAAAACCTGGAAACGATCTTCCGAAATCCATACATCTATCACCAACAAAAATACCTTTAAAGCACGCATCAAGCTTTTTTACATGCCTACATAATATTACCCGGACTTAACGTTCATCCTCCCCTCCTCCATTGATCTGCAAAAATCCACTTTCACTTCGTCTCTCTCCTCTCCTCTCTATCCCTCCTACTTTTTCTTTCACTCCCAAATCTATCTTTTTTTTTCTCATTCTACTTCGTTTACCGCCAGCCTTCTACAGTCGGCCGAAGCCTTTTTACCTGAGAAATTAAGTTGGAAACAATCTCCTCCATTTTCTTTTTTCACAACTGTATGTTATTGACTTTAACATGCCTGGGCATACGAACATAATATGTTGCACACATGGCATGACTATGTGTACGTCCAAGGTACGCATATTATAGGTGTATGTGTGTATATATGGTTGTGTATTGTGTACATTGTTATGCATATGTATGGTTTTAATGTGGGATATGTCTGTATTGTAGGGGTATTTATAAGTTGGTTGTGTATTTGATATGCGTTTGTATTTTGTCTTTAAAAAACTTCTTTGCCACTTCGTTTCATTGTGGTACTCCCTAATCGCGTCTTCCCACAAATTTTAGTCTCCATCGTTTTGTATCGTTGTATTCCAGCATCAAATTTTTTCTCTTATATGTTCTGACCGCTTCATAATGTTAATCATTGTATGTTGTACGTTTAAGTAAGGTACTTTAAGTAAGGGCCTCCACCTCATAAGCTCCCAGGAGTTGTCCAGCGGAGGTCCTAGCATTCGAATATTCTTCTCAATGTTCAATTAATTTATTTTTCAATCGTATCTGGTCTACTTTGTACTCAATTCACATTATTCTTTGTAATCCCTTGTATTTGCTGAAAAATTGACTTTGATGTGATTTGATTTGAAAGTTTCAATGGTTGGAAGGAAATCAACGTTGGAGGAAGACTTCATTGAAAACTAAGTAAGACAACAGACATTAATTATAATACTTTGTGGACTGGGGCAAATCAAGTGTCTTAGAACAGTGCTAAAAACAAAACCGGTCATGGACCAATGACAGTTCCATATGATCAAATTGATTTTGGGCAATATTTTATGCAGAGGAACGCTCACCAAAATCTGTTTCAAATTTGTCTAAACATGCTATATTGATCCGTAAAAGTTTTCTCTGATCCATATCATTTGTACAATATTTTGTGAAAACAATTGTTGAAGAAAACGTATCGGTTTATATTGTTATTGTTTTGAGGAATCAAATGTTTTGCTAGTACTTTAACATGCCAGTGCAACAATACCAATTTAGGAAGAAAATTCATTGACAGAGGGAGGTAGCTATTGTTACGTAAATGTGTTTTACTCTGTGAAATCCACTGGATTGGAGAAAAATGGGAAGGTGTGTTCCTATCTGCTTCCATTTTTTAAGCGATTCCTACATTTTACCAGAAATGTAGTCAAAAAACTGAGTATACGATAGGTCAGAAAAATACGGTTGAAAGAACATGTCGATTGAGATCAGCAGTTTCCATGGACATTTTTATCACCATGTCGAAAGAGGCATACTGAATTAATTTTTCTCTAAGGGATTCTAATTTGTACGTAAGATATTTAAGTTGTTATGACAGGTTTAAAGCAAAACACTTAAAAGATGGCCATGTTCCTCAGCAATTAAAAGCTGGAAGCGTTACTTCGTAACATCTCAAAAAATGGCGATCGATGGAATGGTGATTTTAAATCGTTGATCATAGCTATGAAGCATTATGAAGGAACCACTTGTAAATTTAAAAAATTGTTTCTATTAAATTTGCATATGAAAGGTGTTTTTGGAAGTGAATGTTGAAGGGGGTTCCGCGTGAAACGTGGGAGGGGGCCCACCCAATCCTGCGCCGCTTGATATGAACTCTTAATGAACACTTTATGCGATTAAAATTCAACAACAAACCCTAAGCCCAGTCAACTAGTTTTAGGACCGTTGATCATGGGACCTAGAAGTATAAAGTTAACCACTTGTAAACAGCTTGTAAAGGTTCAAATTGTTTCTATCAAATTTGCAGTAAGAAAAATGTGTTTTGGAAGTGAAGCATCAGGGGTTCCGCGCTTTGCAGCGGGACGGGGCCATCCCTCTCATAGGACCCACCCCGTTGCAGCGGGAATGGTCAGAACCCCTCACGCCGCTACACGGCGCCCATGCCCCTTTGCGTTGGAGCCATTGCACCATGTCTACTTTTCAGCCGTTCAGCCTTCCATTTTCCAGTTGGATCGCCCTCCCCCCTACCTTGAGAGGGGCTGATCCGCCCCTACTCAGAAATCTGTACGTTTGGTAATAATTTTTCTGATTTCTGTGAAAAGGGTAAAACATTTTTGTCACAATCACATTTAAAACCATTTTTTGGGCTCGCTGGACTCCCAGGTATATTTATTGTCCTGAAAGAACTCTTTCCAGCGCATTTAGAAAGGAGTGATATTGAACAATCCCCATACTACTTTGAAAAAGATTGTTGCCATGATAAAAATGCAGACTTCCGCGCTTCGCGCGGGTGGGGGGGGGGGGGGGGGGGGGTGGTACCACCCACCCTCCTCTCTCATCCGCCCCCATTCTATCCCCGTATCTTGGCACCCCCCCCCCCCCCTCTAGCCAGGGCGGATCACGCCCCTGCTTGAAGAGAGTCGCTCAAGAAGACATAAAAGAACTCACTGGTCGCTGTTATAATATACAATCAACATGACTACGTACGTGCAGTAGAGTTATGATGTTGATGTTGTAAAATGGCTTCCTTGCTGGTAATAAAGTAACTTAGTTCTATTCCTTTACGCCTCTTGCGTAATGTCTCGCGTGTCCATGTTGAAAGAATGTCCTTCTTCACTGGCAGAGTAGTTCCCCGTAGATGGCATGCCCCATTGCATAAATGTTTGGATGTATGGCAAAGTTTTTACAAAGACACTACTGCACATTTTTTTCTCAGAATATACGAGTAGAAATAACAGTACACGTACGTTCCGAATAATTGGGGGATGTGAGGGGGTCAGACATTTGCAGAAAAAAAGATTGATATCTTTATGCTTCCATGAATTGGGAGTCCTGACATTACGTTTACGTTACGGTACGTTTGGACGGTCTTTATTCGATCCTTAGTTATTTCGTTTGACCATTCGGAGCAGTAGCTCGCCTCGTTTTTTGTGATGTTTTTACCTTTCCAACAACGCTATGAACACAGGGCAGATCACACCTGGTAGCATATCCACAAAGTCTAGCGGACAAGCAGGGTGCGGCCCGCAATTTGACGTCTTCGGGACCAAGGGACAAGTACGATAATTTGTATATATTGGCTGGGCAAAACAAACCTCCTATGTGCATTTGAACCTTTAAAATCAAATGCTCCAATTGCGAAATCCCGGTGGGATGGGGAAGATATCCCCACCACGCCACCCCCCCCCCTACCCCCCCCCCCAATATACCATATAGTTTGAAAAAAAAAAACGTAAATTACAAAATGAACAATTACTTTAACGACTTTAGCTTCTAATGGTGAAATTTTTGACGCGCTTCGAGCGCACATGTGCTAATAATTATGGTCTTTTTCGCAATAACCGTTTCATCAACCCATCCCCCAATGTCCCCAAGAAATTTACGCCACTGAAAAAGCTAGGTGAAAATCGGTGCCATTTTAAAAACCTCCTATTTCAAATGTACATTTTCTCTCAGAACTGTTCTGACAATCACAAGCAAAATATCTTAGGTAATTTATTCTGATATTATTTTTATTGTTAAAGCAAAATGTCTTATAGATGAGGTGACATTGCGTCAAAAGCCGGCAATGAACAAAGCACTGACCGACATCTACATGCGTGAGCACCTGCATGGCTTGTTCTTTTAAAATTTGCGCTCAATCCAGGCGTGATAAGGTTATTGATGTTGTACCAGTATGGCATTTCACACGTCTAACGTGTCAGTAGACCAGTGTTAACTTTGTGTTGTAAACATTGATGATGCCATCTCGTCTATCTTTTTTAATGAATTTTAATTCAGAGAACATATATGGGCTTATTTGATGATGCTAGTAGAATATACACAAGACTTTTGTTTTGATCAAAGGTGTTTCCTTCCCAGGGGCCGGATATTTGTTTCGATCCACACTTATGAGCGTGATCTGTCCCCTGTTACCGTGCATCCCCCATGATCCTCCGACATGACCAGGGTTGTATCCTAAGGTCTAGTAAACCAGAAAAATGATGTACCTTTTAAAAAATTGGGATGCATAGCCCCGATGGCGTCATTTTGATGACTTCATCAAATTTTGGAGAAAATATGTAAATTTTCAATTATTTTTTCTTGCATCTTCGGATAGCCCAGATAATCTATTTGTTAAGTTATCTTCACCTTCATTCGCAATTAATATTGTTTCATTTTTAATTATTTTCCCCCCCTTGACTTATTACAAAACAAAAACTTTAACGGCGTTTTCTCAATTCCTGATTTTACCTTGTTTTTGGGGCTGAAAAAGTAGCTATTGTACTCTGACAACATACGCTGCCAACCATTTACCCTCTTTTTATCTTATTTTTATGCATTAGGATGTACGAGGCAAGACATGAATGTTTTATTTCCAAAATATATTTTTTGTAGAGCATATGGACGAAAAAATGATGACGTCATCAATATCTGGCCTTGGGGGAAAAAAAATTCGAAATATTTTTATTTACCTTATTATGTTAGCTGACCTTGCCATCTTCTTTAATTTCAAAGCATATTTGAATCTTTATCCCACTTCATAGATGAGTAAAAGGCCAAAACTGAGGCTTTTTTTACATTGAGCCCAATGTAAAATCC